>JAYXIM010051771.1:0-37412 GCA_037575425.1 Anastrepha fraterculus | reverse complement strand
CACCTTTTTGAATAGAATTGTTAAGAGTCGTATTCTGAAAGAGTCTTAAGTTTTACATATTTCATCTTAAAGAATTTTGTTTTCTCTTTTTTTTTTTTTGTATTCTGAAAGACCCTTTACTTTGGGCTACCAAGTATGTATATCTGATCTAATAACAATTGGAATAATGAAAAAAACATTATTTCAAAAGTTTAAATTAGCTGTATAGGAAAAAAAAAACAAAAATAAATCAAACAAGGAAGGCTAATTTTGATTCGATAGTGACCGCCACAGCCGAATGGGTTGGTGCGTGATTACCGAGTCTCCGCGAAACACCAAAATGAAGAAAAAGGTTTTTCTAAAAGTGCGAAGGTGCGAAACACCAATTGATAGAAACAAGCGTTCCTCTTGGCAGACAATGACAAACCTCCGCGAGTATTTCTGCCATGAAAAAGCTCCTCGTAAAAATTCATCTGCCATTTGGAGTCGGCTTAAAACTTTAGTTGTCTCCATTTGTGGACGAAATCACTTTCCGCTAACTCTTTGGTCTGATATTTTACGAATTCCAGCGAAGCTGTAAAAATATAATAATACATCGTCAAAGCAACCGTCGTATGTCCGGAAACTAAAAAACTCCACTTCTATTAGAACCATTGTCCACTCTGGAGCCCCTTTCGCATTACTTCAGAGTGGCGTTCCCTATCTTCCTCATCAAACAAGATCTACATATACTTGTATGTCTGGGTCCACGTCTCGCTTTTTCAAGCGGAGAATTTTTTTTGCGAAACCACTGATGTGGAAAATCATCTTCCTTAGTTTCCTCTCTGCTTAGCATCTTGTCGATTACATTTTCAGTGGTCATGTGGCCGGCTACATTCTCCAACATTATTTGACGCTCTTGTTCTCAATGTGCGCATTGGAAAAAGGTCTGTTCAGCATCATCTTCGCCACCGTATATGCATCCGTATATGTAAGTGGAGTTTTCGCATTCCCCTCTTTTGGACAGGTATTTCTGGAAATACCCTTACCCCGCAAGCATTTGGTTTGCATAAAAATTTACTTCACTGAAGATCCTGCTGTTCCATGTCTAGCGACGTCTTAGCCTGGCCATTCATCTGCCGGGTTTCTTCGTTTCTCCAGCGGTCTTGCCATGGCCTTATCGCTTTGGCTTTTATACCGCGTGCTACAAGTTTACTTACACCTTCTTCCGTACTCTCGTTATTTAATGCCTACTGATTGTTACTCTCAAACGCTAGCTAATCTTCCGGTATTGAACCACTTATCTCTTGAACAGCTGGCCCTGATAGTGTGCGGTAGGCAGACACAAGTTTCAGAGCTGCTGTTCATTGTACCGATGCAAGGAGTTTACACCGGAGATTTCCCTTTAGCGCATTTTCTCGCAGTTCAGCTCCGTGTAAGAAAACGGAGACGGTGGTAGCCATCATTACTTCCCGTTTCGTTTGAGTTGGACCTAAATTTTTGTCATCAGTATACTGGGTAGGGATGTAACCTTAGCGGCTTTCTCTACGTCATACTTTATTTGGGCCCAGAAGGTTAGTCTTGGGTCCAGTTTTATGCCTAGGTACTATAAAACCTCTTTGTGGTTAGCGTATTTGAGCAATATTGCATGCTAACTTTTAACAGGATGTACTTCTTGGTCTGAAGTATTAGCTCCATTTTCTCTGTGGCTAACTTGAGACCACATGAATCTTAAGATTTGAATAATAATGCATCATGGACTTTAACCTATTTTATTTACAAAAAAATAACATCCACAAAGATAACTGTTCTTCTCTTAATTTAATGAAACAAAATTACAACAACTTTCCTTGTTTTACTTTTAGCTCCAACTACCGGCACAAGCTCCTCGTCTTCGTCGTTATTCTCTTCTTCTTCAGCGTCAGGTGGCCTATTTCAACTACCCGCTAGCATTATAAGTCGCAAACTGAGTTTCATCACAAGTCTACTTTCCGGATTTGGTGGCGGCGCTGGTGCCAGTGGCAGCATCGGTGGCGGTTTCGGACTCGGCTTTAAATTCAAAGGAGGCGCCACTACTAGCAGACCCACAACCACAACGAGACGAACAACGGAAGCGTATAATAGCTTTACATCGGAGGTAACTACAAAGGCGCCAGTAACGACCACTCGCGCTACTACCACCACTACCACCACCACCACAACAACCACGGAAAAAGCACCAATAGCAACAAGCACAGAAAAATCAGTTTCAAGTACATCAGTTGGGGCAGTTGTAGGCACCACTATTAGCGGCAATGTTGGCAGCACTACTGGTACCACTTTTGGCGCCACTATTGGCACTAATACTGGCAGCACTACTGGCGCCACTATTGACAGCACTACTGGCACCACTATTGGCGACACTACTGGCACCACTACTGGCGCCACTTTTGGCGCCACTATTGGCACTACTGCTGGCACTCCTGTTAGCACCACTGTTGGCACTACTGCTATCGCTGTTCAGCCGACAGTACTCGCTCAAGCGCCCGTGTTCGTAACTACAACTAAAAATGATTTTGCAGTCCCTACAACGGGGCTGTCCACATTCGAGACATCCACATCGGAGATTGTGTCTACGACGGAGAAATCTGCATCGGTGATATCCACAACGCAGGATACAGAAAGCGAAGTCGCGATAAGTACTGGCATTCCGAGTAGCAGTTTTGAAGTGCTTGCCGTTGGCGGTAAAGAAGATGGCGCGAAAGCGCAGACTACAACCAGTGCCGTTATTAGTAGTGGCGGTATCGGATTACGTTCAGGCATTGGGGGAAGTGTGGAGTTCAGCAATGGTGACCAAACAACACAGGTGAGCAGTGGCGTAAGTATTGGTGGTTATGGTTATGAAAGACCGCGCCCGGATGCTGAGAATGAGATTTTGAGTGGAAATTTAAGCAAAATGTACCTGCCGGTTCAGTAAAATTAAAGGGAGTCGAATGGAATAGTTGAATTGTTTATTTATTTTGTTAAATAGACAGATGTGTACCTTCAGTTTTGTTTTGTCAATAAAGAACTCAATCGATATAATCAATTAAATGTGTTTGTATTTGCAATTAAATCTTTCCTCAAAATGCGGAAGCCGTTCACCATTACGCAGCAGCAGCACAAAAGCAGTGAAAACAAAATATAAAAAACAAATAACATAACAAAAGCAGAATACCGCTTCCAAAAAGCACGAGTTTCCAGCTTGCCAACTGCCGAATTTAGCTGCATTTGAATTCTGGTCAATCTTGTATCTTTGGTTTTAATGAGATGCGTACTCGTTTCTGCTCTTTTGTCAATTTTGAGGTTTCATTTTGTATTTGGTTTTGTTTTGAGCATAGTTTTTTTTTAATTTTTTTATTATCTTTTTATTTTTTTTTACTTTTTTTTTTCAATTAATACCAGCTCAGAAACGCGACATTCGGAGCACCTACACCTCTTAAAGTTGTTTCAGTTATGCCGAACACTTTGGTGATAATCATTTTTCTAGTTTGTAGCTTGAACTTCTCTTGCCGCATCATATGATCTCATCAGGTGCACCGAATATCGCAAAATAAGTTCCTTTTCCAAGCACAGTACTTACGTGGAATCGGTGGGCGTTTGCGAAATCACCTCGCTTTGAGATCTTCTTTTTTTTTTATTGGCGCGAAAACCGCTTACGCGATTTCGGGAGTTTAACAAAGCGCACCAAGTATAAATTTTTCTTCATCTTATCTTCCCAACGCAGAGGAGGCCTTCTTTTTCCTCAGCTACCACCAGCTGGTACCGCAACGAATATTTTCAAAGCCGGAGCGTTTGTATCCATTCGGACGACATGACCCAGCCAACATAGCCGCTGGATCTTTATTCTTTGCGCTATGTTTATGTCGTCGTAAAGCTCATACAGCTCATCGTTCCAACGCCTGCGATACTCACCGCCATCAACGTGCAAAGGTCCAAAAATCTTACGCAGAATCTCTCTAAAACACTCCAAGGCACGTCTGTTCGGATGTTGTCATTGTCCAAGCGTCTGCGTCATACGTTAGGATGGGCATGATGAGAGCTTTGTACAGTGTTAGTTTTGTTTGTCGAGAGAGGTCTTTACTACTCAATTGCCTACGTAGTCCAAAATAGCGCTTGTTGGCAAGAGATGTTCCCCTATGGATTTCAAGGCTGAAATTATTGTCGATGTTTATGCTGGTACGAAGTTTCTTACAACCTCGAATTCTTACAATCTGACAACAAAGTCATGGGTACCGATACGCAAGTGTCCCGACTGTTTGTTTGATGATATAAGATAACTCACTACCAGACCCATTTGCTTTGCTTCTTTATCCAGTTTGGAGAAGGCAGAACTAACAGCGCGGTTGTTAAGGCCGATGATGTCAATATCATCGACATACGCCAGCAATTGTACGCTCTTAAAAAAATTATGCCTGAGCGACTAAGCTCTGTGGCTCGCACAATCTTTTTCAGCATCAGGTCAACCGACCCCGGGTCACCCTGCCAGCAAGCTCGTTTGGTATCAAAGATCCTTGGCAATTCTGACGACGCTGCAAGTATTGAGCAACGTCATTTCGCACAGCCGTATTAGTTTTGCGCGGATACTAAATTCAGACATCGCGGCATATAGGCAACTCCTTGTCCTCGCTGTCAAATGCAGCTTTAAAATTGACAAAAAGATGAGATGTGTCGATTTTCCTTTCATATGTATATCTTTTCCAAGACTTGGCGTGCTGCAAATATCTGTTCGATGGTGGACTTTCCAGGTCTAAAATCACACTGATAAGATCGAAACAGTTGGCTGATAGTGGGTTTCAGCCTTTGACGGAATACGCTCCCTAGGAGCTTATAGGCGATATTTAGAAGACGAGGTAATTAGCACAGATTGCAGAATATCCCTGCTTGTAGGTTAGGTAGAGCACACTTAAATTTCAATTAGCAGGCATCCGACCAAGTAAGGGCCCATTTGGGCAAAGAATCAAATTCAATTATTGTGATGCCATACTGAAGGGACAAAACCAAAGCAAAAAGACCGAACAGGGGGAAGAAGGGGCTTTGGATTGGAGGATAGTAACCAAATGGTATAAATTGCGTTAACGGCTTCATGCTGCTGAAGAAATTCACAAGATGTGTTGTACTTAAATCAGCAATATCCATAGGTGTATCAAAAAAGTGAGAACTCAGATATCTGAAACTTAGGCCTCTTAGAGCAAGACAGCTGAGGAGAAGGGGCTATCTCATTCCTCTAGGCAGCTGCTGCAGATAGGGCTTGAAGCAATCTCAAGTCTCACAGAGAATGTTGAGTGCTATTCAGGAGCAGACCACAGGTTCTCCAGGAGACCCTAATCATCCCTTAAGCCGAGCTCATATGCCACTGTGACCGGGTACCCAAATTAGCCTAATATCGAAGTATTGGGATGCAGTTGGGATAAGTGAACGACTAATTTCGAACGCACAAGCAATGAGCCCAGAGGTAAGCTATTAATCCACTGCTCCTTTAATTGCGAGTACTTCCGCTTGAAAAATACTGCAGTGGTCCGGTAACCTAAATTTGCTCTTGATGGGGAGTTCCTCGCAGAATACTCCTCCACCAACCCTTCCGTCCGTGACTTCGAGTCATCCGTAAACATGTTTGCTATGCTCTGCCTTCAAATGTGGCGTCCCGTCGACTCATTCCCTGAGGGAATATGCATTGAAAAAGTACTGTTCGGTCCCCGCAAGGGTATACATTGATCAAGCACCATAGGTATGAACTCTACGCTTCTAAGAATACTTGAGTGTCCGTAGTTTAAGTCTACATAGTCCATGACCGGAACGCCTCAAACTGATTGCGACGCGTGCAGCGACAGTTTTCCCAACCATGTACGCGGGCACCACGCTCAGTACAGCGATCAGCGCTAAAGTAGGATTGGCACGAAGTACCTGACTGGCTCCACTAAGAGCAGACTTTGGACCCTCTTCGGTTTCTTAAGTGATGTCGTTCTTTTCAGCGAAATCAGCCAGACCAAAGTGGCTTTAAAATTGTGTTGTATAGCCAAAATATAATTTTAGGTGATAGCGCCCCTGGCGACTGTTTCCTTCTTGATTCTCTCTTCAAGACTGTGCTTCCACGCTAGCCCTCTGTCAATGATGAGTCCTAAGTACTTGACCCTGTCAGCGAGCACCAACGGAGCGCTGGCTGTTGAGGGGAGTAGGGTTCTAAATATTTTATGGTTCCTCGTAAAATATGCGAGCACCGTCTAAATTAACTAAATCGCTAAAGGTATATTGATTAAGTGGATGAGGAAAGTAAACCGATGAAATAAATATCGATCAAACTGTCTAAATAGGAAAATAAGTTGATAAAAATCGCTGCCTATGATAAGATTCAGTCTTATTCTTCTTCTTAATTGGCGCAATAACCACTTACGCGATTTTTGCCGAGTTTAACAAAGCACGCCAGTCGTTTCTTTTTCGTGCTAACCGGCGCCAGTTGGACACAACAAGTGAAGCTGAGTCCATCTCCAGGAGACTTTCCCCTTACTATTCTACCACCAACTGGTACCGCATCGAATACTTTCCGAGCCGGAGCGTTTATATCCGTTCGGACTGCATGACCGAAGCTCATACAGCTCATCGTTCCATCGCCTGCGACCTACGTCGTTGCCAATGTGCAAAGGTCTAAAACTTTTGCGCAGAATCTTTCTCTCAAACACTCCAAACGTCGATTCATCGTATGTTGTCATGGTCCACGCTTCTGCGCCATACGTTAGGACCGGCATGATGAGAGCCTTACAGAGTGTTAGTTTTGTTCTGTTTGGAAGATGGTTCCATATCTAAAAGTTCTCGCAAGTGGGGAAAGTTATTGATCGCCATCCACTTGGGAGCGGCCAGGACGATTCTCCTACATATGGTTCAACCAGTTCAGAACTTCCGGGATTAACCGAAGTATCCTCTGCGTAGCTTCCGAACACCCGTTCTGGAGTGAGCCAACGGGAGATGGCCAATCATTCCAGGATAGCTGATTGTGCACTGGGTTTGGGACCCGCCACTTAAAGGTCCCTCCCTATGAAATAAAAAAAGATGTATTTTTAAGTATACGATGTTATATAGCAAATAAATGTCTTAAATAAATTAGTTGGTCGCCTTTAAACATTTTCCTTGGAATGCTCCCAAAGTGATTTTTTTATAGATCGATTGCTCAGTTATTACTGTTTAGTTCAGAAGTAACTACTAATTTGGTTCATACTACCAATCGCCGTAATTAAATTTGCGGCAATAAGTTAAGCACTTAAAGCGATAAATCAAGCACGACTTTATTTCACAATTATCGTCCCTCTTCTTCCCCCCCAGTCAAGGTCAAAGCACCGATCTTCTGCGCTATTCATTTTAATTCGCACTTAATTCATCAGCATCACTCTCAATTTTCTTTCGCCAGACTGTCAAATCCTCAGTCTGTAATCAAATTAGTTTCAAAAAATGTATCGCAACACTTCCGGTTAAAAATAAAAATCAAATAAAAGTTGTGTATTAGCCATGCACATTTCACTCTGAGCGCAATTAGAAAAACAATAAATAATTATCCACTTGTCTGCTCTAGGGTATCCATATACATATATAACTTATTAAATAATTACCTAATCACGCTAATCGCAGCACGAACATTTTTTTTAATTGTGAAGTAGAAATGAAAATCAATAACCAAAACTATGAGTGAATTTGAGCGAAAACTGAAGCTAGCAAATCTCTGCCGCATTGGCAGAAATCCTACTTCAATATTTGTGTGTACGCGGGTATGCATTTGTATAAGTCCATCCACTGAAACTAATTGCCAATCACGCTTTAGCGGAATTTGTATACACACTACTCGTTGAAGTTTAATTCCCCTAAATTGTCGATTGATCTGTAGCTTCTTTGCGTGCAAAGACGCATTCAAATCCGCAGCACAATCCCCTGCAGGAAATTTCATTAGCATCAAACTGTTTAGAACGAAGAATGGCCACATCACTTCTCTCTCTCTCTCTCTCTGTTCCACATATGGGAGTACATCAATTTTTGGAAGCAGCTTAAATTAGCTCGTATTGCTTTCGGTGAGGAATAATGGATAGGAAACAGCGTTGACTAAAAATTCAAAAAATCATAGGCTCGACACTTTCAGAGGAAAAATTAAAAACAAAAATTCTATATATTTCTTACCATTCCAAAATTTCATACAATTCAATAGCGACACACTAAAGTTAGTAGATGGCATTTGAAGCATTACATCACGACCGCGCACTAAACCAGAAGCGGAAGCGGAACTTGCGAGGCCACGGCCGTTACATATTATATATATATATATGTATGTGACGATAAGGGCAGGTACGAACATGGGCATTTACTTTTTAGTCATGATGCCTTGAAGATAGATGTTATTTGTTCACAATATAATTAATGAAGAGATTCGCAATTAGCTTAAGAGTAGCTACTACAAGCACAGGCAAAAATTTAAAACCACGAAAGATGAAATGAAAATTTTTATGTTCGAGTTTTTATGAGACTTGATTCTTGCGCGTAATGAAAACCGGGTTCGGTGCAAGTTGAGATTGACGCAAATACTGAGGTTTTTTCCTACAAATTAAAATAGTTTTTTTTTACTGATAGCAGTTCAAGATTGTTTGTTTTTATTATATTAACTAAATACACTTTAAAGCCATAAGTTTAATTTGAGATTAAAGAAATATTTAAATTTGGTTTGTTTTGTACCACCACTCGCTTGTTCAGTATGAGACTCTTTTTGAGCCTCTGCAGCGTCATTACGTCGTTTAAGCAAGCATTGCTTTGCTCTGCCCAATCGTAGCATTTATTGAATGCTGATAGTGTACCCTCCGTGGTAATCTCCTTCGTATTTAGCACCACGTCGTCAGTTTTTTCACCGACTATTTCGCCGTCTTCATTACGATATTCTTCATTTAACGCTGTGAGTTCCAAATGAGGCTCAACAATCCATTGCTAGACTTCAGTTTGGGAAACTTGCTACAATGGTTCCACTTCCCGCAGCAAAGTTGCAATATATTGAATTGTGGATGCATCTCAGATCTCTGTAAACGCAACTCTGAAAGAGAATGATGTCGCCGCAATCCCAGTCAGACGTTGGTTCAGTCAATCAGTTTTTGAAATCATGACTGAACTGAAGTAAGAGCATCCATCTCCTTCTTCTTCTTAAGTGGCGCAATAACCGCTTACGCGATTTTGGCCGAATTTAACAAAGCGCGCCAGTCGTTTCTTTCTCATGTTACCCGGCGCCAGTTTGTCACACGAAGTGACGCCAAGTCCTTTCAACCTGATCTTTCCAACGCAGAGGAGGGCTTCCATCGACATGACCCAGCCAATGTAGTCCGCTATGTCAATATCGTCGTAAAGCTCATACAGGTCATCGCTCCATCGACTGCGATATTCGCCGTTGCCGATGTGCAAAGGTCCAAAAAGCCACGCTTCTGCGATGTAGAAGTCCACGCACGTGGGGAAAGTTACTGATCGCCATTCACTTGCGAGTGGCCAGAACGATTCTTCTACATATGGTTCAAGCAGCTCACAACTTCCGAACACCCGTTCGGGAGTGAACCAACGTGAGAAGGCGAAGCATCCCAGGATAGCTGGTTTTGCGCTGGGTTTGGGACCCGCCACTTAAAAATCTCTCCTAAAGAGAAGATGGGCAAAGCCTCGGAAGAGCATCCCCTACTCTAGCTAAAAGGTAAATGGAATTTTTCGGATAGTTTGTAGTGACTCATCGGTAATTTCTCCTCAAGCAACAAAGTGACTTAAGAGAGATTTTTTGTAGTTCAATTTAGTAAGCCTTATACCGTTTTGTTCAATGGGCTGTCTTTGAGCCGCACAGTTTGGCGTTAAGCACATTACCGATATTTGATCGTCGCAGTTTTTAACTCGCCTTCCTTAAGATGGCATGGAGTATTATCAGTAAGAAGAAGTGCTTTTTCCGGAAGATTTTGCGTATAAGAACTCAAAAGAATAAACAAGTCAAAAAATTAACATACTTCTGGAACAAATATTCCATGAAATCCCATCCTTCAAATGAAGCTAGGATCATCCAAGCACTTTTATTTACGTTGTAGGCAACAGGCATATCAGTAAAAAATTTGAATGATTGCGGATTAGCCGATTTCCTAATAATCATTATTTTTACTATATGATTTTCTTAGTCTGCAGTCTATGTCAGAAGAAAAGAACCGGTTTCTTTCTTGTAACTTCAAGGTATATATCGTTCTGCTGATTATGATTAGTGCCCTTCGAAACTTTCCCGTAAACGCAATTAAACAAAAATGGATGAGAAGTACGCGAAGCGTGAGAGAAGTCCCCGTAATAAGCCAAAAAACCTCGGTAAAATTGGAGAAGTACCTCCAATCTGATCACCCTTTATAAGCTACGTCAGACTGTAGTATTGCACAAGAAATTTACTCTACTAATTTTCTAGTTTTTCTTGCCGGGAATGCGTAGTACTAAACTTATGACTACACACACGCACCTATGATTGTATTATATGTTGGTAATTATTTTGTAGCTGCCGATGCGGAAGTTTGATTGGCGGTAGATGCTAAGTTGCAATGTAAATTTAGTAGGTGCGCCGAGAATTCTACGGCACATAAAAATATACTAAACTTATTTAACGACGAGTTTTGCTTTTAACACCTTTAATGGCAATGAGGCCAAAATGGCCAGCGCAGATTCGTCAAAAAGCGCAACTGTAGTTCACTGTAAGTGAAAGAACGGAGGTACATACATATATTCGAACTTGGTTATTTAGACCACCGTGTCTGACAATTTCAAGATGCACACCACAAATTTATTGCGAAACACAACTAAATATCGACATGAGAAATAATGAATGCGCTAATTGTATTCACTAACTTTATTATTTAAATAAATTCTATACTTGCCCTGACCATTATTAGTTCGTACCGTCCGCTTTCGGCTCATACGCAAAATTATAAATCCAACGTTGTTTTTATTTTATAAATATAAACAGTCACTCTAAATAGGCTAGAGGTGGAAATACCTACATATCTACCTCTGGTTCTCGTCCCTGCTTGGTGGTAGGGAAATAAATGCTGAGGCAGGAGCGGCAAGAATCACTAGATTCGTACGTAGGCGTACACCGCAGGGCGGCGTCCTCTCGCCACTCCTTTGGCTAGTAGCTGTCGACCAAGCTCGCTTAAAAAGGGGTGGAGTAAAGGGGGTAGCGTATGCGGATGACTTGGTCTCAGGTCCCTTCCCATCAGTAAAGGCTGAAGTTTTGGAAGGTGCACTGGCTACACTCAGTAGATGGGCTGCCAGTTGCGGTCTCAGAGTCAACTCTGACAAAACGGAGTTGATGCTATTCACCAGGAAATACAAGCCTCCATCTTTTAAGCTTCCAAGACTTAACAGCCAGTCTCTTACTCTCTCATCGGAAGTCAAGTAATACTTGACCCCAAGCTCTACTGGAAGCTGCACGTAGAAAATCGAGTTAAGAAGGCCAATGTAGCCTTCTACGCCTGTAAATCTATGTTCGGCAAAAAATGGGGTCTCAAGCCACATGTCATACTTTGGATGTACAACTTAGGGGTTCTGCCAATTTTGACATACGGTTGCCTAGTTTGGTGGGGAGCTCTTCAGAAGGGCTACGGCACCACTAAACTAGAGAGAGTGCAGGGAACTACATGTGTGGGTATCACTGGTGCTTGTAGAACATGTCCCACTGCTACGCTCAACGTTATTCTGCACTTACTTCCCGTGGATCTGCAAGTTAAATCCATTGCTGCTCAGAGCTCTGTTAGGTTGAAGGAGATTGGCCTCTGGAAGCGACTTCCTGTAGGACATAGTAGCATCTTGAAGCAGATCCGCCTTACTTCTCTGTTCTTCGCACTCACCTCTCCATCCGTAAACTGTGTTTTGAGGGGTGTGCTAGGCAAGATTGGAAAGAGTGGAGAGTCAGTACGGTTATAGATGCCTCTGTTTTCACTGACGGATCCAAACTGGAGTCTGGAGTGGGAGCGGGTGTTTACTCTAAATCAGCCAGTATTTCGGTCTCCTTTAAACTGCCGGAAACGAGCAGCGTTTTTCAAGCAGAGGTCTTCGCGAACCTGCAAGCATGCAGAATGCTTCGGGATCGCTGTTGAGAGGGAGACATTCATATTTTTTCCGATAGTCAAGCTGTGATCAAGGCCCAGGCGTCGCCGTATTGCAGCTCTCTTCTGGTAAACTCCTGTAAGAAGAACTCAAACATCTCGAACGTGCAGGAAACATTTCCCTTATCTTGGTTCCTGGGCACAGGAATATAGAAGGAAATGAAATTGCCGACGAGCTTGCCAGAAAGGGGTTGGGAGAACCGGTTCCAGCTGACCCCTTCTCAGACATCGGTGTCCCCTTGGCCGTCGTTAAAGGGAAACTACACAATTTATTTCTAGAAAAAGCGCTACACAGATGGAGGTCTGTCTCATCGTGTGCTATTTCAAAACCACTATGGCCTCAATACGATAGAAACAGAACGCTTAAGGGGATGGGAATCCCCCGCCATTCAATTTCCAAACTCATTGCGGTGTTCACTGGTCACTGGGTGATCGATACTGATGCGGTGAAGCTTGGAATTCCGTACATCCCCTATTGCAGAAGCTGTGGGGACCCTGCAGAGAAAGAGACTGTGGAACACTTTCTCTGCAAATTTCTGGCTCCGGTGGCTAGGCTCTTAAGATTCCTTAGCGTGCCCCTTGGGGATGACGTGATGAAATTCTCCAGCCAAGATTCCTTTTCTGTCCTCCACTACATCAACAGCACTGGATGGCTGTGGACGGTTTTTTTGTGTACCTGGGGTACACTTGCCATCCTGCCTACCTACCTACCACACAGTCCCTCACACCTTCACACAGTCCGAACCCCTTGAGACTTTTTTCTTTGGTGCCACGTGAAAGAGAAGGTCTACGCCAACAGCCCAGGGTTGATTCAAGACCTCAAAGATGGAATTCGAGAGGCTATCGAGGACATAGGGCAGCCGCTTTGCAATTCGGTTATGGAAAATTCATGAAAGAATATTGTCTTTTAAGCGTGGTCGTGGTGGCCATTATTAAACGTTTAAGGAAAACCTTTTTAAAAACTTTTTACAGAACTGGTAGAAGACTGATAGGATAGGAGAGGATAAATGGCTGTCCTTGCGAAGGGCCGACTTGGCAAAATAATAGAAATGAAAAGAATGGAAAGAACCAAACAGCGCCCCCGATCTACATGTGTTCAGAGGGAACTCCCGACTTTGCACGTTTACGCACTAACCCAGCGCTCGCTGAGTTGACGCGAGACCGATCTTTCCAGCAGTAGACAACAGGCTCAAGTGCATCCCAATCTTCTCGTTTTGCGATGAAACGACCATCTCCATGGTCCCCGGTCTAGCCAGCTCAGTCAGCCCTGCAGTTTGCCTCTATGCCGCTGTCACCGGGAACCCAAATGAGCCTAATATTGAAGTATTTGGATGCAATCGAGAGAGAAGTCAGGCATTTCCCGACTAATTTATAAAGCACATACCACGACCCTAAAGCTGTAATTGCCACTTGGCTGTCGGAGTAAATATTTAGGTTCTTTACAGTAATTACAGAAATCAGCAATCAATTCACTGCTTCCTTAATTGCGGCTACCTCCGCTTGGAAAACACTACAGTGGTGCAAAAGCCCAAGTTTAATTATAACGGTTACTTATTAATTTAATTTTTTTTTTTCATTAATCTAAAAAAGTTTCTCTTCATCCTTTTTGCATGAAAAACACATCAGTTCAAACTCAAAAAAAATTAAAATTCTAAGGAAAGCAGAAAATCGCACTGCAACCAAAAATATACCAAAAAACCAAAAAACCAAAAAACAAACAACAAAAACAAATACGAGTACACTCCAAAGTAAACAATTATTTTCTGTATGCAATGCACGCACAGAGTTGTTGATGAGTTCATCATCAAATGCTCGTACACAGAAAGGATTTTGTTTTTGCTTGCAGCAACTAATAAATAATAATAAAAAAAAGAAATCGCCAAAGCACCAACAATGACTGGACGTTACAAGAGAATGCTTTTCTGAGCGCAATTTGGAGGGGAAGTGGAAGCAGATGGAGAGTGCTGTTGTTAGCGGAGAAGTTTAAATGATGAGAAGATGATGCACAGCAATGTCAAGTTAAGACAGCAGCAGCAGCATGATGAAGAATGAGGCAATAATAAGCACATACATATAGGTATATGTAGGGGTGTTGGGAATGCATGTACAGTAAAGTGTAAAAGTTGGGTAGCTTTTCGGCGAGTCAGTGATGCCATTTTTTAAAACTTATATTGTATAGCTGCGTGGCTTTTACGATGCTAACAGCTAAGGGACAAAATCTAAACTAAATATTATATTTAAAAAAAAGTTATATTCTTCCTGATTTTTTAGAATTTTGATGAAAACGATTGCATCTATTTAATAATTTTTACCAGAATTTTTACGCCCAATTGCTTGATCCCATCGTAGCACGGACTCTTTGACTTGATTAGCTATGAGAAATAAAGGAAGAAGACGACTTTTCTCTAGTTTCAGTCAAACTTTGAACTTGATATAATTTGTACGTGTTTATCGAAACAAACTTTTTTAGAGATGCCATGAAAATTAGCGAAAATGAGTGATAAAATCGATCTGTGATAAATTTTGGATTCAGATTCAGAGAGTCGACAGAGATTTAATGAGACGGATTGTCAACGAAGATGAGACCTGTATATTTGAGTATGACTCTGATACCCATAAAATAAGTCAGCGAAAGTAAGGGAATGCGAAAGTGTGGGAAGCGGCCAACGAAAGCGAGGATGCGCAAGTTGTTATTGAGAGTTGTTTATTGATATTGTCATCATTCATAGTAAATACATATATTCCTTCCGGAAACACAGTTACTGAAGAATTCTCTGCGCCCTGGAGCAGCTGCCGGCAAGCGTTTTCTTCTTCGCGCCATGAACTTCAGAACTGAGAGAGAACTGCTGGATCTTGCACCACTAGAATGCGCCGGCACATACTCTTATATATAGCAATTCAACATTGCCACACCAAACTAATTGCAGCGAAATTGCTCCAGCTTTCGACGTTTTTTCATTCTTCCAAAGGAAATCACCCCTGAAAATAGCTCATCATGACAACGTACAAAGAGATCACGGAAGCTACAACTGAACAGGTTAAGTTCGGAGAGTTACTGAACGTGAGTTCAATCGTGGGAGAATGTTGAAATCATTGCAGAGAGTTTGAGGAAAACTAATCGAAGGTGGCTGTCGTAGCCGAATGGGTTAGTGCGTGGCTATCGTTCGGAATTCAGAGAGAACGTAGGTTCGAATTTCGCTGAAATACCAAAATGAAGAAAAAGTTTTTTGTAATAGCAGTCGACCCTCGGCAGACAATAGCGAACCTCCGAATGTATTTCTGCCATGAAAAATGTCCCCATAAATAACCATTTGTCGTTCGGAGTCGGCTTGAAGCTGTAGGTCCATCCATTTTGGGGAACAACATCAAGACGCACACCACAAATAGGAGGAGGAGCTCGACCAAACACCCAAAAACACCCGCGCCAATCGAAGGTCTATAACAAAATTTTGTTATAGTGAATGTCATGAATTAATTTGTATTTTAATCTTCCGCAATCGTCATTGTTACACCTCGTAGTAAATAAAATTAAAGTTTTTTACATTAAAATTTAGAAAACTAAATTCCTCAATCGGAAAATTCTTGTTTGCAATTTCCGTGTTTTTTTTTTCTTTAATTATATTAAATGTTTTAATTTTTGCATAATTCTTCGTTCAATCCGCTGGTTGAGATTTCCTTCTGACTTTTTATCAATTATTTTTTCTAATTAACAAAAGGTGCTTAAATTATGCACAATACTGTACATCCACGCGCTAGTCATGAGTCGGTGCGTAAGACAATCGATAGTCAAGATATCGATTCTTGTGTAGCTGATAGATTTAATAGAAAGGTTAAGTGCAATGCTCGCACAAAATGCAATACATACATAAGTACAGAACTGAGAACAGAGAACTGATCTGAAATAAGTGAATTCTGCTCAATATGTGGGCATCCCTTATACTCAAGCAATCTGCGGATTAGCTTGGTCTGCATCGTATACGGAACCTACTTGTGACATAAGTAGACAAGTTTGGCCTAGAAAGAATGAGTGTAGAATTAGATCACTTAGCAATCTAGATCAGCCGTCCATAAGTGGTATCATCACCGGGCATTGCCTAATGGTAGCACATGAGAAGCGTGTGGGCTTGGCCTCAACTGACTTCTGGCACAGCTCACGAACGAGGAGGTTGTGAAAAACGTTGAACACCTTCTCAGCTACTATCCCGCGCTTGCCAAAACGCGGTATCGCTGTGTAAACTCTTACTTCGTTGGACGCCTGGCAGGCTTGAAATAGGCAGCCATCCACAGTATTTTATCGTTTTTTCAAGCGACGAAATGATTTCTCCATATTTGAGGTTTGCGAAGGAGCTTGAGTCCAAACTAGTGATAAACAATGGGTGCCCAACCCTAAGAGAACCCCTCTGCTTACACATCCTTACAGAGAGCGGCAACCACTTCAACCTAATCCAACAGACGGTTCAAATAATTTATTTTGGAACAATTTATTTGCCAAAATTTTGAAATAAAACCCGCAATTTTAACGTAACTTAGTTCCTAGTAAAAATTAATTATCTGAACACACTTTTAGAGATGATTTTGCATAAAAGCAAAGGCATTGCTCAACCCAAGTTAAGTACATCTAAAAATACGGCATTTTGGTAAGTATTTTGTTGTTGCCTGAAACCTCAAGAAAGTCAAATTCGAAATGTAAAATTTTCAGTGGCGTGTACAAGTATTTTGTTGTTGTTAGAGGTCTCTAGACCAGTGATCGCTGGCTATAGTTCACTGACCACTTGATGAGTACGTTGCTCTAGACAACAACAAATTAAAAGATAATCAAAGTTTGACAATTTGGACCACAGACTAAATTGTTAAAAACTAGAACCAGCTGGTCTACTACTTTTTCTTCTTCTTACTTGCTGCAATAACCACTTACAAGGTTTTGGCCGAGCTTAACAAACCGCGCTAGTCATTTCTATCTCGTGCTAAGCGGCGCCAGTTGGACACACCAAGTGAAGAAAAGTTCTTTTCCATCTCATCTTTCCAACACAAAAGAGACCTTCCTCGTCCTCTGCTACCACGAGCTGGTACCGCATCGAATACTTTCAGAGCCGGGGTGTGTGTATCCATTCGGATGACATGACCCAGCCAACGAAGCTGGTGGATCTTTATTCGCTGCGCTATGCCTATGTCGTCATAAAGCTTATACAGCTCATCGTTGGATCGCCTACGATACTCGCCGTTGTCAACGTGCAAAAGTCCAAAAATCTTCCGCAGAGTATTTCTCTCAGACAATCCAAGGGACGCCCTGCTACTACTACTTTGTTGATGTGCCCCGACTCAAGCCAATTTAAGTCAAATTGCTTCCCACATTATTAAACCCCAAATAATATCAAATAAAAAGAGGTTATACGACGTGTGTTCAAAAAGAATCCCGACTTGTCTTTTGTTTTTTTTTTTCAAAAATTATTGATTTATTCATTGTGCAATCTGAAGCACTTCAAAAAGCCATTTTTTTTATCTTGTTCAGCTTCTTCTTCGATGCCGTCTTTATCTCGTCAATCGTAGCGTAGCGTCGTCCTTTCATGGGCCTCTTCAGTTTCGGGAACAAGAAAAAGTCACAGGGGGCCAGATCTGGGGAATACGGTGGCTGTGCATCATTAGTCTGTTATTTTTGGCCAAAAAGTCGCGCACAACCAACGATGAGTGAGCAGGGGCGTTATCGTGATGCAAGAGCCAATTTTTGTTCTTCCACAAATCCAGGAGTTTCTGGTGGATTGCTTCGCGCAAATTGCGCATAACTTGCAGGTAATATTCCTTATTGACCGTTTTACCCTGTGGCAAGAACTCATGATGCACAACGTCCCCGGCATAAAACCACGATTCGTCATCAGTTATGACCCTCTGGAGCAAATTTGGGTAATTTGGGTCATCGCGGACAGAGTCCAACATCTCTTCATGCGATGCTGCTTTTGGTCGAAATTGAGCAGTTTTAGTACACAGCCCGTCTTATGCCCAAATGATTGAAAAAAATCGAATGGCACGAGCCATTCCTCAGCAACTTATCCAATGGTGATTCGGCCACGGTAAATGGCAACGGCAATTTTTTCGTCTGTTGGTGAAGTGTTCGGGCGTCCAGCACGCCGGCACGCTTTTCGTCGTTTACATCTTCTCGGCCTTCTGAGAACATTTTGTACCACCGATAAACGTTGCTTTGGTCCAAAGTAGCTTCTCCGTATGACACAGTCAACATTCGGAATGCATTCGCGCACTTAATTTCGTTTTTCACACAAAATTTGATGCCGGTTCTTTGATCCATCTTTTTGAATAGGTAAAAATCGAAGACGAGCCGAAACACGTGCCAGCAAAGCAGCTGTCAACAATTAACTGAACATTCAAAATGGCCGAACTCGTCAGAATGGATGAGAGAGATGAGTACCAACATATCGCCACAAAAAAATCGAAATTCCAATACGTAACCTGCGAAAATTCAAAATTCGCGATACTTCTTGAACTTCAGTAGTAGTATTCAAAATTCTAAATGTCAGCAAATAGGAAAACAATTGTAAATCGCTTCAAATTAAAACAATCGAGATTATCGACTCTACCATCGATTGAGCGCCCAACTTTAGTAAAGCAAAAATAAAAATTGCAATAATGACACTGAGTAATAAAGCAGTAGCAAGAATTTGCCGGCAAGCAGCTGAAAAGGAGTTTCACTACGTAAAATAGAAATTGCAGCACGTTGCTCTGGCGTTCAGTGTCGATGGCAGAGTGACTGGCAATATTGTTTCTCGCACAAGAACGCATTAAAAAACACTTACAAAGGCAGTACGACCGTAAGTGCTAAAGTTTAGCAGCAGAAAAAAAAAACAAAAAAACACATAATCTTAAAAAAATGTTAACGCACTTACTCATAAATGACAGCTTGAAGAAAGGAGAGTGGATTGGGTGAAAAGAGCGCAGGCATCTCAACCTAATTAGTTAGTTAAGACAGCAGCAGCAACACTCTTCAGCGACTTGCATAGTTAGTGTAGTACCAAAGAAGCTGCCTTGCATTCTACGCATTACCAGAAAAATTTTAATCCAATCACTCAATAAATATTTGAAAGCTAATGAACTTTGTGCCTTTTTTGCCCAACTCATCCTTAACAGATTTTGTGATATGCCGTCCATTTTACTTTTACTGCTTCATGTTTCCATTTTCCTGCTGTATTCTTCCTTCTGTTTTTTCTTTTTTTCCTGTTTTTTAATACATACTTCGTTAGCACTTAAAAGCGTTTACGTAATTTAATTTAAATCAGCGGTTATGTCCAGTTGTACTTTGAAGAGCCTTGGGTGGTGAGAAGAAGGTTTGTTTCACAGATTTTTTATTTAGATTTAATTAATTTAGCGTGCCTTCTCATTCAAAATGAAAACAAAAAAAAACAAAAACTGTTTGGTGATTGTTTATTTATATTCTGTTTCTCATAATTATTGGATTTTATTGGTTATGAGTTAAAGCATTTGTTCATCAACTATGCGCTACCCAGTAATCATTTAAAAGCCCGCTGCTCTTCGAAGTTAGTCGGTGATTGCAAGAAAAAACTGAACAGTGTTGCAAAACACAACAAAGTTCGTCTTATTTGGGTGCCTGAACATTGTGGTATTGCAGGAAACGAGTTAGCTGATAAACTGGCTAATGAAGGCTCTGCAAGTATGCCACTAGGCCCTGAACCCTTTCTAGGTGTAAATTCTGCATCGATTCAACTGTGGATTGACAACTTCATAAGGTCTACCCATAGAGGATATTGGTCTGAGTTGAACCCATGCAGAGTTGGCAAGTGCTTTATGAAGGAACCAATCAGGAAAATAGCGACCTTTCTCCTAAAACTCAGCAGAAAGGACCTGAGAGTACTGGTGTTTGTAATCATAGGGCACAACGTCTGTGGTCAACATACGGCTACCATGTGGAGGTCGTCGACAGTCCGATGTGCCTATCCTGTCTTGAGGATGACGACACTGCAGAGCATTTCATTTTCTCTGTTGCTGTCCAGCATTTTCCAGAATCAGACTCGGGATATTGGGTTGCGATATACTGTGTATGGATAAAGTTCATACTCTTCCTCTTCCGGATCTCTTAAGACTCATCAATGAACCCAAGAGATTTGTGGAAGAGTGACCTCAAACTAAATTTTCCGTTTTACCATCCACATTATATCTTTCCTACCTCTCTATTCTTTCTACTGAAATATATCCGGGTATAGTACAATGGTCTACTGACTGAGTGCTTGGACTTGTCCAACCCCCAACAAATCAAATCTAATCTAATCTAAATCATTTAATTTTCATATAAATTTTAAAACATTGAGCATCTTAGGCTTTTCCACTGATTCTACCTAATGTAGACAAGGCCTACGTTCATTTAGTCATCACAGTTACCGCAATGCATTCTTCGAGGCTTAGAGCTCTTATACCGCACACACGAATCAGGAAATAAATTAGCACTTTCACGTGGCGAATACGCTGATTTCCCCTTTAAAAAGAATCGTAGAACGTCCGTTTTTTGAGTTGATAAAATTTCATAAGGTCTTTGGAGCAGACTTAATATTCATTTCAAAATTAAAAATATAATTTCTGTACAAAGAATTGCAATAGCATTACATTAAAGTCGCCTAAAAATACAAACACGATCTTTATCAGTCACTTGAGATCCAATTTTATTTGGCTGAACTCTATACAGAGCATTACAAAGAAAACAAAGTGACTAAAGGTTTCTTGAAGTGTTGAAAAACATTGACCGCGCATTTTATTTTTAATGTTGGGAAACAAAAAGATATCATTATATGTGCCAAATCAGGGCTATAAGGCGCATGATCCACTACCGCAACCTTCGTATTCTTACCATTTTCCGCCTATATGAGAACGTGAGGTACCCAGGCTCTCAATTCTTCGATAAATCCCATTGAGTGAAAGTGACTAAGAATCGTCTTATGATCCTTTTTTCCGCCAAACGACGACTGGTTTTGGCAACCGATCTCCTTCAAAAGTGATTTGAGACATTCTTCGTCGAATTCAGAAGGCGTTCCGCTGTGAGACGTATCATCGACGTCAAAGTCGCCATTTGTGAACTTTGCAGACCGTTTCTTTGCTGTAGACTCACCTATGACAACATACACGTCGCAAATGTCACGGATTGCTTCGGCAACTTTTGACCTCGGCAGCGATGACCTCGGCAAAAAAATCAGGTGTTGAAAATGTTGATTTTTGCCCCCTGGGTATTCCATTTCTAAGCCTCAAAACTACTAAAAATTAAATAACTCAAAAATACAATTAACATAGTTTTTTAGAGCGGAAAGAAGTCTATCGAATGATAGCCTCAAGGCAAACAAATCATTGTAAAATAAAAGAAAATATCATAACGCTATGAACACAATATAATTTTCATATTATTATTCCTATTCGTAGCATTTCTTAGAAGGAGGTATCAACAGCCATCTGCATGCGGTCAAAGGCCTTTTCTCTCTATGCCGATTAATCGATCGGCAGCCTCATAAAGCTGCTCAAACATACATACATATACACTGGATATATATACATACATATACAAACAAACACAAAATTATGCACAATATATATCGCAGAAGTCTTGACTGTAGGACCAAGAGCACACCAATACAAAAATCATAAAAAAATTTACATAAAAATGCAAAATGTCCTTTAAGTAATTAAAAGTTTTGTTTACGCCAAGGGGCTGTGGTTAAGAAAAGGAAAAATATTGTAATATAAAGTCAATTAAAATATGGCACAAGAGGATGGCGCAACTTCCACAAAAACTGGAGTCGCGTCAGTACCAAACCACACACACAAACACTTACACTTGAACGCGCATTGCATAATTCAATACTTTTCTTTTTCTTTTTTTTTTTTTAAGGTTATGTATTTCTAGTTTATTTTCCAATAAAATGCAAAATTACTAAACGCACAAGTTAATTTGCCGCCCGTTCGCTTCGTTACTTTCTTTACTCATTCAGTCCTTCCTTGGCTTCCTTGTGTTTGTGATACCCGCCTCACTCGCCCCATTGGTGTTTGTCTGCCTTCGGGCAACTGTTTGTCTCCACTACAAAACCCCCTTGACTAACACTGCCAATTAGTTTTCAATTAAAATCTGCTCTTACTTACGGGAAGCTTGTAGAGGTGTGGGGAGAGAAGGCAACGCAATCGATTCCTGTGCTGCAAAGGAGGATGGGAAACGAGCTGCTACGTTTATTCTAATTGCGTGTAAATGCGTACTAAAGTACTGATTTGAATTGGTAATTTTTTCGAGAAATTTATATGTGAACTATGTGCCTGGAAGCGATGCCATGTGAAGTGATCGAAGTATTTTGGTCGTTGTAATAAATTTTGCCGAAAATTGGTTTATTTATAGGCTTGAGTCTATAAGAAATAAAGGGAACAAATTAAAAAAAAAAATATTAATAATTTTGGGGACCTGTTCAGTGTTGAAATTTTTAGTAAACGGTTTCCAAAGTCCGTTTTTTAATTATAAACGTTTTTTTTTCATTGTGTGATTAAAATATACCTTTTAAAATGATTTTTTTTTTTTGTAAACAAAATGCTGAAAATTTTTGTTTTGTCACTTTTGAAAAATCATCCCCCTCCAGATGTGTGTCTTATTTTTCCATTGATCGCTGAGTTTATGATCAATAGTTCCTGAAAGTTTAATTGTGGTATTCCCATAACTTTTCAAGTTAAATTCAAATACAGTCTCTCTAATGGCAGCGTGATCGGCAAAATTCAAAAGTAAAGTTCCGTTATTAAAAATATGTAAATGCTGCTAAATAGGCGTATTCTTTTCGTAATTGGCGTTGAAAAATTTGTTATCAAGGGTGGTTAAGTTTTAAGGGCCGGTGTTGATTTTGAATGAAATACAATTTTTTTTTTAAATTATTGTCATTTCTCTTTATTATGATAATATTGATATGGCTCAATTACGCATAGAGTAAAATTTCGACCAAACGATCGCCTGGGCCTCGGCGGCACACCTCCATCCGATGGCCCAAATTTTCTATGACGCTGAGGAATAATTGAGGTTCTATGCCGTTAATGTGCCGAATTATCTCATCCTTTAGCTCTTGAATTGTTACTAGCTTATCCACGTACACCCTTTCTTTCAAATAACTCCAAAGAAAGAAGTCCAACGGTGTCCAATCACATGATCTTGGCGGCCAATTGACACCGCCGCGACGTGAGATTATTCGGCCATCAAATTTTTCGCGCAAAAGAGCCATTGTTTCGTTAGCTGTGTGACAAATGGCACCGTCCTGTTGAAACTACATATTGTCCACATCCGTATCTTCGCATTTGGGCCATAAAAAGTTCGTTATCATCTCACGATAGCGAACATTATTCACAGTAACTGCCTGACCGGCCTCATTTTGGAAAAAATACGTCCCAATGATGCCGCCGGCCCATAAAGCGCACCAAACAGTCACTCTTTGTGGGTGCATTGGTTTTTCGACAATCCCTCTTGAATTACCATTAGCCCCAACGCGGCAATTCTGCTTATTGGCGAATCCACTGAGGTAAAAATGTGCCTCATCACTGTAGACGAAGTCCGCGATATGCATTTTGATTTGAACGCCCGTTTTCATAATAAGCCTGAATAACTTTACCGCATTGCTCGATTGTGTCCATGGTTGAAATTGAGTTAGTCTGAAATTGAAAAATGTGAAATGAAATGTAGAAAAAACTTGACATTTAGGTGTGGTTTAGATTCAACATCGGCCCTTAAAATTTAACCACCCTTTATTTTTGAAAAATTAAGAAAACAGATGTTGTTTTTACAAAAAGAGTATCCGCATGAAAAACGATTGGACCAGTGTTCCTATATAGCAGCACCCTAGAAGTTCAAAAATGTCATGTGCAACTGTGGTAAAATATTTAAATAAGTCGAAGACGTTCATAAATGAATGAGTGCAATGGTATACCAAAGTTAAAAACATCCAGGACGGACTCCAAAGAACTCCTCTCCAAATCCGGATCAGAAGATCATTGATTTGTTTGTGACAAAATCGCACTTGTCGTTGCGTGAAGCTGAAGCAGTTTTGTGTTAATGGAAAATTGGTGTTAATGCATCCAAAGACACGCTTCGACGTTTACCTGCAGAAAACCTTAAATCGCGGAACACATTGAAAAAGACTTGCAAGGACTAAGGCAAATTCAGAACGAAATTGGGCAAACGATCCACCGATGGATCTTGGTTTCGGGCGAATAGTTGGGTGACAATTTTAAGAACTGTTAAGCATTTTTGGTTAAGCATTCGGGTTAAGGTTCATGTTTGGAGCTGCTTCTACGAAATGATTTGGCCGAAACAGGGAAATTGGATTAAAATGTGGCATTGGCCTTCACAGCCGCCTGATGCGAACCCTATTAAAATTGTTTGGACAGTAGTTAAGCAAAATCTCAAAGGAAAACAAATATGGCCGGTCGAAGAGTTATCAAGACAAATTCGTCTGATTTAAAGTAGCATAGAAAAAAGATTGGATAGATTAAAAAAATAAAGGTAGTTAGTTAGACCTTTAAGAACTTTCCAGATTCTGGAAATATCCTGGAGTTTGATGAACGAATATTACATCGGCACCCAAAATTCGCAGTCTTCTTCTAGCAAATGCAGGACACTCATAGAGAAAATGCCTTGTGCTATCCGCCTCCTCTAAGCAAGACAGGCAAATCGTGTACTCAATGATTGCAATGATGGTCATATATTGACCTTATGGATTGGGTCCTGTAATAATACCGACCATCAGCCGATCGTATTTTCTTTGAAGGTTTAGAATAAGTTTGTCAATTTCTGTTCTTCTTATATGGATTTCGTGTCTTATATGGTTTCCGTGACATAGAGATAATGAAGGAAATTTCAAGGCCGATGAGCTAGCCAGAAAGAGTACTAATCTTCCACTGCTCAGAGACAGACGTACCATGGGGATGCTTATGGCCACAAGCAAATTAAGGATAAAAAATAATATTCTCCAATAGGCCAATAGGTGATGGCGTAAAGTAAATACCTCTGCCAAAACCAGGCTGGTTTGGCCGCAAATAGATAAGAAAAGGTAAAGAGAATTGTTCAATTGTTATGAACTTCAGAACTCCACTTCTTATATGACAGCTAACCCTATCTCAACTTCAGCTTTATGTGCTGATGATACAATATTTGGCTCAACTTTTTTTTATTTGAACACTACCTGCAACCTTTTTATTTGACTTTTGTAGTACAAGCCTGTAATTCCCTCGGCACACAGTGCGGCCGATTCCCAAAAAGCTGGCCAAAAGTCGAAAAAAAAAGTTTCTAGATAGAGTTTTTTTGTCTTTGGGTTGGCTACAGTAATGCCTTGAGTAGTGAAAACCGTTCATAGCAACGTCCTGTACCCTAAGTATCCTCTGTATTTTCAGTCGCAACGTGGCCTTCGTTTGAGCATCGTATTACTGTCGATGAATAATGAAAGTTGTACACATTTGAAAGATTTTGTAATGGAGTAAATTGAACAAAACCAAATGGAATCATCTTCGGAAGGTTAGTAAAATACGACAAATCTTTAGTACATATCAATACCTCGACACAAAATTTTTAGCTGCAGCAATACGTAGATACATTTTTTGCAATTTTTTTTATTAAATTTGAGTTTTCAAACTGTATAGTAATACAACGCCGTCATATGCTGCTTTGAAACCTATTAAAGGTTACTCAAAAAAGTAATGGTTACTGAATAAAACTAGATTCAGCTGCTACCACTTGCTAATCAGCGACCCCGAAATAATATAAATTTACATGCATCTTGATTATGTTCTAGAATATACGCTATTTCACGTGAGGGGGTAGCCAATAGGGGTGGAAGGGGGTGGATTTTCAAAATTTTAAGATCAAATTCGTAATCAGCGACCCCGACAACCCCCGAGTAAGAAATTTTGAATCAATTACTTAATTTTTTGAGTTTTGGCCAGCTTTTCGGGAATCGGCCGCACTGTGCGGCATACCAAACAAACGCCACAATCTGTTTTAGAGGGCTTGCAACTTCTTAGAAGTCGGTGAAGAAGGACTCTTACATACTATGGACTGTTATTTCATCTCAGAATCGGAGTGATGGATGGATTCGGCGACAGCAACGTCTAAACTGGTGGAACAAAACAGGAATAGCCCCGGGACATCGGAACAGTGAAGGTAACGAAAACGTAGGTGAACTAACAAGAGGGGATATGTCATGAATAACGCCCTTGCAGAATCGGTATTCACATCATTAGGTGCAGTCAAGAGTGTAATTTCCCTAAAATACCTCCGAATCGCGGGTTGTAGATGGAGAGACCAGACGAAATGCAAAATTACAAGAACGTTACGGCCCACCTACAACCTCAAGCAATCGTCAACATTGACAAACATGAAACAACGGAACGTCTGGAGACTAACGGCGGTCATAACTGGCTTCTGGTCTATCGGAAAACAAGCAGCCAAAATGGGCATCCCTCGCAACATACACAGTCACAGTTGTAAACAACCGGAGAAAAAGGAAACGATCTTCCGTTTCCTCAGTGAATGTCCTGCCCTATGAATGCTAATCCTGGGCAAACCACTGTTCGAAAGTATCCAACAACTCTCAGGCTTAGATGTCAACAACCTGATAAGGTTCTTGAGCCTCACAGGCTGGATATAGTCATGCTGTAAATAACTGGTAAACATGTTGGTAACGAGAATGTGGCAACAAAACGGTACGGAAGCGCTAGGTGGATTCTCGATGAATCACCACTTAAACTAACCAGCCAACCAACCCAGATAACTGCATATTTCGCTTGGTTTAAGAGTCGTATTTTTAATAAAAATAGTGAATCCTAAAAGAATCTACATTTTTACAAATTTCCCTTTAAAGCTGCAGATAGGCGCATCTTTTGTAATACCCTTTATTATTGAACATGTGGCACCCTATGTTTCATATATTTGCGAACAGCTGATGGATATCTTACTTACAGTTCTAAACTTGTACAGCGCATTTTCTTTACTTTCACCGCTAGGAACGTCTATCTGTATTGATTATCCCAAGCCTTCAACTCATTTTCAATTCAAATCCCTTTAAATTATTCGCCACAGACGCATTTCTGCGGCTGTAGCCCATTGGATATGAAAGAGCAGCCTGTCAGTTTTCATTACATGCCTGTTGTCTGAGAATCGATTTATGTATGTATGTATGTATGTGTGTGTGTGTGTGTGTATGTATTCGCATCTGAAACAGCTGTCGCTTGCTTGGCGGTCTTATTTTCCTGCTTGAACCGCAGCACAACCGAAGAGAATTCCCTTAATTGATTTGCACAAATTATTCTGCAATTTTAGTTATTCACTTCAACCATTCGTCGGCAGGTCTGCTGCCCAGCTGGTCATTGGGT
The DNA here is from genome assembly GCA_037575425.1 of Anastrepha fraterculus. Classification (NCBI taxonomy): domain Eukaryota; kingdom Metazoa; phylum Arthropoda; class Insecta; order Diptera; family Tephritidae; genus Anastrepha; species Anastrepha fraterculus. The sequence goes on along the minus strand of JAYXIM010051771.1, from coordinate 9,924 downwards.
TATTTTTGGTCACGTCTACGCGCTGTTGTATGTATGTATGTGTGCACGTATATATGTACTGGTGTTCTGTCTATGATTTAGAATGAACTGTACGAAATTTGTTGTTATAAATTAAGGCTATCCTTTGAACTTGAGTATTCAGCATTTATTTCAATTCAATAAAAGCTATGCTGCTTATGGGGCTTAGCAACTTTCTTTTTAGTTGCATCAAATGGGCAGATAAGCGAAAACAGGAGGCCATCCTTAAAACAAATGTAAGATTAGTTATGCATTCGCTTGTAGAAAGCAACGTTGCGGAAAAAAGGATATGCCCGCATAAATTAAGACTTTCAAGGGCGACGATGAAGAAAGGAGGTTAAAAGGACACCCATACCTTTCAATGTTTTGGGCCTCACTCGATTCGTCTTCATGCAAGGAAAATTAAAACGATTTTGTTCATCGCAAATAAGACTTTATGAGCCTAAAATCGTTAGCCAAAACGCCAATAGAAAATTGGAGTCAGTTTAAGTGACTCTACGCCTCTTTCTATCTATTTACGCCTGTAAATATATGTTCGGCAAAAGATAGGATCTCAAGCTACGTGTATTCTGGATGTACAACTTAGTGGTTCTGCCAATTTCGACATATGGTTGCCTAGTTTGGTGGGTAGTTCTTCAGAAGGGCTAAAGCACCACTAAATTTGAGAGAGTACAGAGAACTGCATGTGTGGGATTCACTGGAGCAGGTAGAACATGTGCCACCGCTGCCTTCTGCACTTACTTCCGTGGATCTTCAAGTTAAATCCATTGCTGCTAAGAGCGCGCTATTAGGTTGAAGGAGATTGGCGTCTAGAGGTAAGTTGCCTAGCATATTGAACAAGATCTCCCTCCCTTCTCTGTACTTTGTACAGATTTCTCAATCACGAAACAGGGTTTTGAGGGTTGTGCTAGGGCTATCTTTCCGAGCAAAGTAGATTGGAAAACGGGAGAGTCGGCATGGATATAGGTACCTCTGTTTTCACTGACAGATCGAAGATGGAATCTGAAGCAGGACCGGGGGTTTTCTCTAAATCAACACGGAAATGAGCAGCGTTTTTCAAGCAGAGGTATGCGCGATCCTGCAAGCATGCAAAATGCTTAGGGATCACTATGGGGAGGGAGATATTAATATTTTTTCCGATAGTCAAGCTGCGATCAAGTCACTGTCGTCGCCGTATTGCAGCTCTCTTCTGATCAACTCCTGTAAGGAGGAACTCAAACGTCTCTAACGTATAGGAAACATTCCCCTTATCTGGGTTCCTAGGCACAGGAACATAAAAGGAAATGAAATTGCTAATGAGCTCGCCAAGAGGGTGTCGACAGAATCGGTTTCAGTTGTTCCCATCACAGACATCGGTGTCCCCTTGACCGTTGTTAAATGGAAACTGTACAATTTCTTTCTTAATAAAGCGCAAAACAGATGGAGGTCTGTCTCATCGTGTGCTATCTCAAAAACACTATAGCCTCAATACGACAGAAAAAGGACGCTTAAGATGATGGAAATCCCCCGCCATTCAATTTCCAAACTCATTGCCGTGTTCACTGGCTACTGAGTGATTGGAACTCATGCGGAGAAGCTTGGACTTTCGTACAACCGCTACTGCAGAAGCTGTGGAGATCCGGCAGCGAAAGAGAATGTTGAAAACTGTCTTTGCAAATGTCCGGCTCTGACAGCTAGGCGCTTGAAATTGCTTAGCGTGCCCTTTGGGGATAGCCTGAGGAAATTCTCCAGCCTAGATCCCTTTTCTTTCCTCCACTACATCAACAGCACTGGATGGCTGTTGTCGGTTTCTCTTCCGTAACTTTTTCGCAGGTAGTGGTCCCCATTATAGTATCCAAACGGCGCGTACTCAGAGTACTCTTGCAATCTAACCTACCTACCTACCTTTGGTAATATTTATAGACAAATGTCAGTGTAGAAATTAAGAGATTTATTGAACAGTGAACAGAGATAAGAATTTAACAAGTAAAATAGAGTCTAAATTCGAGTATAATCGAGCTTTCTACAACCGGGGTATAGATGTTTTATCAGGAAATGCGTTTTTATTTTTATTGTTGGCTACAAAATATCAAATCACAGAATAATGACTAAATCTTCCATTTTTGCTTTTGTTTATAATAATTACGGTCACCGCTTTTGAAAAACTAATTTATTAAAAAAAAGAAATTTATAAAATTTGACTTCCATATTTCTGAGTCAGTGATCATAACTTTGAAAGCGCATACTAAGTAATTTGCGTCATAACATTCATCCAACCAGACTTTGAGGCTATGAGTCTATGATACAAGGTGGCGCAAAAATAATCATCCCAACGTAATATTTATAATTTTTACAAATGGAGTCGTATGACACTCATATTTGGCACTTGTGAACTAGACAGCTGCATACAAACAGAGAAGCAGTGGAGCACGTACAGGTGAAAATATAATTTTCCATCACTCAAAATGATTAATTTATTTTACTTAGTAAAGAAGTTATTCAAAAACTGAATTGAGTGATTAATTTTGCGCCACTCGCACTGCTCGAGGTAACGCAAATATTGCAAAATACTTGCCTGCAGCTGCTTCATATGGGAGAAAATTCTCAAAAATCAACGCATTTTTGGACTGACTTTAAATTTGTAGATACTTCCATCATCATCATCATCATCATCATGGAAATTAACGCTCGGGGGGAGGCAGTGCTTACATATCACCCCATACGTCTCGATTCACTCCTTGACTCCTTCTGGCATTCATACATCGTAGATGTTCTTGGATATCATCAACGTTGAGGGGTCTTCCGCGTTTTCTACTGCCCTTCACATAAGAGGTGACGGTCTTTTTCGTCATTCTCTTGTCTCCATTCTGAGTAGATGCCCATAGCTCTGCGCCCTAGGAAAGCGCACAATGTTTTGGCCCATTATCAATTGTTCGATTTCATTATTGCATCTTATTTTATAAATCCCATCAGCTTCCTTTACTGCACGAAATTTTCTTTTCAGTATCTTACAACAATAACAAGATCGTAAGCATAGCCACAGATCTGATGGCTCCTCGTGAAGATAGTTGCTCCTGGGTCGATTTCGCAGATGAAAAAGTTTAAAATCAACTAAAAATTATAGTACGCTTACACTTTATAATACTGAAATTGAATGAGCTACAAAACTGCATACCCCGAAAAAAAGTTAGAAAGATTTACGTCAATTTTTTTAAATTTGTTAAGTTTTTTAAGATTTTTGTACAAAGTTTGAAACAGTGATTTCAAAGGTTTTTGTTATGTGCTGAACTATATTTTTATAAAAATTAAAGAAAAAAAAGCAGCATGAAAAATAATGCAACAATTGTAGCTCCCTCTTGGGAGCAAAGGGCCTCGACAAGACTTTTCCATCGTACACAGTTCTGTGCTGTTGTTTTTGCACCGTCCCATGAGATGTCGGCATCTGCTAGTTCGCGCAACATCGACCTTCTCCAAGTGTTTTTTGGTCGACCGCGACCTCTGCTCTCCTGCGGGTTCCAGACCAGTTCCACTCTTGTGATGCTACCTGGTGGTTTTCTCAACGTGTGACATATCCATCGCCACTTTCTGCGTTCGGTTTGCATAAGGATGGGTTCCTCATTCGTAAGTCTCCACAGTGCGTCGTTACTGATGGTGTTTGCAGATGATGCGGATGCGTTTGTGATGAAAGATTGTAGCCTCTGTGTGATGGTGTTAGGGATCAGCCATGCATCGCTTCCATACAACAATACGGCCTTCACACTTGAGCCGAATTTAGTAGTTTAATGCGCCTGGAGATTTGCGAACTCCCCCATACTGTATGCATTCGCCCGAATGACGCCCTTGTTTTGTTTAACCTGCAGTTCACAACTTCATCTGCTCGACCATCTGCCGTGATGATTCAGCCGAGATAGCAACAACTTTCGACAAATTCCACCAGGCACACGTGAACCATTATATGTCTTGCTTTATTGTGATTAACTCTTATAGCCTTGGTCTTGGCGATGTTGACCTCCAGTTCGACAGTGCATGCCAGCGGGAGTAGTCTCTCTACCTTCGCTTGCATGTCAAAGAGTTTGGGAGAGAGAAGGCAGATGTCATCGGCGAAGTCCAGGTCCTCAAGACGTCTGGTAAAACTCCATACGATGTCTTTTTGTGCAGGGTCAGTTGCTTCATGACCTCATCAAGAAATGATGGCGATGAGAAGGGGCGACAGGGTACAACCTTGCCTTACGTCTGTGTTGGTAGAGAATGGATCGCTGATATCGCCTTTGTGAGCCACTGCCAGTTCGGAAATCTCGTAGAGGGCTTTGATGAGACGGATTATCTTGGGGGGAACTCCCTTTCTACTCAGTGCCAGCCATACTGTGTCTCGTTTTATAGCGACGAATGCCTTCTTAACGTCTACGCACAGCATGTAGAGCGGGAAGCGCCACTCAACTGATTGTTCTACTATAATCCGAAATGTGTTGGCTTGGTCAACTCAGCTTCGGTGAGGACATCTCTTAAGAAGCGTTCGCTATCTTTGAGCCTGCTTTGTATGATCGCGGCTACAATTTTGTAGATGGTGTTTATTAGGACTACTCCTCGCCAGTTGCCGCAGTCACGCAGGTCGCCTTTCTTGAGCAGCTTCACGATGATGCCTTTTGTCCAGGTCGGAGACAGCATTTAATTGCTCTAGACGGCGTTTATGTGGGAATGAAGAATTTCCGTTGATATTTGCGGGCCGGCAATCATTAGTTCAGGCTCTATGTCATCTTCGTCCGCAGTTTTGTTAAGCTTTAGCTTCTTAATTGCATCCTTATTCTCCACTGGGCAGGAGCAAGAGGTTGTTATTTTATTACTCGTTGTTGTGCTGTCCACTTCGAAGCTAGATTCACTGCTAAGAGCAATGTTGCTAATTGCTTTAAAGTTTTCCATCCATCTACGGATCTGGTCTTCGTTGGAGGTCAGTAAAGCACCATTCCGAGCACTGATTGGTTGGTTGCTGTTACTCTGCTGGTTGGTTAGGTGGCCAACTATGCGGCACAGCTGTCTCATATTGTTTGCTCCTGCTGCCGTTTCGGCATCACTAGCAAAATCTTCAATGAACTTTCTCCTATCGTTTCTGGCTGATTTCTTTACTTGCTTCGCCCCCTCGCTGTAGGCTGGCCGAAGGGAACCATTGCTAATAAGTTGCCTTTTGAGTTCATTTCTGCGCTGAATGATGCCCCAAGTCGAGTCAGAAATGCATGGTTTGCAAACCATTGTAGAAGGATAAAGTGACTTAATTAAGTGAGCCCAAGAGTATACTTCTAGTTGATATCAAGTCCAAAGTGGCCACTGTACCAAAAGTATTTTTATCAAGTTTCCACGCCGCCCCGAAGACGATAGCACGCCCCTTGACATCTTGCCTATTTTTGCTGCATTAAATCGTGGAATACACAGCGTCTCGTGAATTCAACAGCTACCAGTATAAAATCCATATTGTGATTTTTCTTTTTTTTTTAATCTTTATATCAGCAAAAATTGATTTTGGCATTCCACAGCGTATTCGCAATCCAATGATAAGGGATAAAGCGAAGATTTCCAAAAGTCATATAATTAATTTTTGTTTCTTACTCTTGTTGAATAATAAATTTTGCACACATTTCATGGTTGTATGTTAGAATACTTCTAAGTAACTGCGAAAAAGCAGTCCTTAATAAAAGTTTGTTCCACCAATTTGAGAAACTCCAATCCACCAAACCAATCAAATAGATTATAAATAACTTATCGCCACTATTCACTTCATTAAATTAAAATTTAATTTCGATTCAGCCTTTTACGACACTCAACTTTATAAATATTTTGTACAAAAGCGCAAAAAGAAGAAGCGACATCAGCAGTAACTAAGCAGAAGCTTAAAAATTAAGCAATAAAACGAAAATGAATTCAAGCAAGAGAGTTAATTTGAGAATACTTGTGCCCACATTTTTTATTTGTGTTTTCTTTTTCTTTACACGAACTACAGCAACAACACGCCTAGAACATTGTACTACGACTATTAAGGCAGGATCCATTATACTGCTTTCATATTCCCCATGGATGTTAATCGTAAACAAGTTCGAAATATTGAGTTCTTAGCCATTTTGTTCCTGCCGTTCCTCAGCTGTCATTTGTTATCTTCTCTCAAAAAACAAGAAACAAACAAGTGAAGGTAAGATTATTGTTGTTGTTGAAATTTTAAGTAATCAAGAGCACACAATTGGAAATGCATCTAAGCAAACGATGGTCGAATCTCCTTTGGCAGTGAGTGTATGAACAAAGCTGACCCAGCTGGAATGTGGAGTATATGCACACCATTATATTTTGTTTTAGAATAATCTTTCTACTACATAAAAAAGTATGATTTAGAACGATGAAAATATTTATTTTGACTTTTACCTAGACACCTGTAAACTACATAGGCAGCTGCAGTAAACAAACAGACAAACAATGGATTAGGTTAGGTAGGTAGGTAGGTGGTATGGTTGAAGTACTAGACTGGTTCTCTCCAAGTAGCTGGTTGATTAGGTGGCCAACTATGCGGTACAGCTGTCTCATATTGTTTGCTCCTGCTGCCGCTTCAGCATCACTAGCAAGATCTTCAATGAACTTTGTGTTATCTTTTCTGGCCGATTGCTTTACTTGCTGCACCATCTCTCTGTAGGCTGGTCGAAGGGAAGGCCCTGAATGATGCCTCAAATAGTTTCAGAAATCCATGATTTGATATTTTAATACCATTTTCAGACCTCGAACAGGCAGATATCTACATCCAATCAGTGTTGTTCAAGTAACGGGGAAAGCGGAAGGGATCGAAGTTGGAGCACTGCCTCATGCTGTCGAAGAAAGGAGCATCAAGTGATATTTATCGTCAAGCTGCCAAAATCCGGTCGTTTACAGAGAAGGTGCTCAATAGTCTCCTTCTCTGCAATGGGGATTAAATGGCGAACTTCAGTTTTCCGCCAGAGTACCGATCGTCGAATGACTGGTAAACACAGCTACGAGTTTGGAAATTTTATGGCGAGGAGTCCCCAAGACTTTCTGCATCCAGCGTTTATTGTACTGGGGTTCCAAAAAGCGCACGAGGAAATGGAGCCACATCTGTTCTGCGCCTTTCTGAAAAATAAGTAGTGCAATTGGCGGCCGCCGAATGAATTGGTGCATGGCTACCATCTGGAATTCGGAGAGAACGTAGGTTCGAATCTCCGTGAAACACCGCCCCTCGGCAGGCAATGGCAAACCTTCGAGAGTATTTCTGCCATGAAAAATCTCTTCGTAAAAAGTATCTGCCTTTCGGAGTCAGCTTAAAACTGTGGAACAACATCAACTTTGTGGAACAACATCAAGACACACACCACAGGAGCTCGGCCTAACACCCAAAAACAGTGTAAGCGCCATTTTACCCTTTAACAACAGTCAGCCGGATGCCGATAGCCAGGTAAGAGGTCTTTGAGACCAATTCAGTCCCCTTCCTGTTCAGCCTATCAGCAATTTCATTTCCCTCTATGTTCTTATGTCCTGGCGCCCAATAGGTTTGATCTCCTTCTTACAGGAGTTGGACAGTTTAGATCTGCACCATGGCGTTGTCTGCGACGCAAGATAGATTATAAGCAAAAAGGCAAGCGCAAACGATAAGTTGCTTAAATTATCTGTCACATGATTTCTGCATTGTTTTTCCGCTTCCACTGGCGAATGCGTGTATAATAATTATGAATTATTCATTTCCCTACTGGGAATACTTCGTCGGTTGTACACACAATAGCCAATGCAATATAAATCTTTTGTGAAATGAACGAAATACTTGGCTAACCAAACTTTGACTAGTCAAATTATTTGTACCGAGCAGACAACTGGAGAAGCTGCCACATCACATACTTGACGTAATTGCCTTTGAAAGCGATACCGTCGCCGCATCAGTTTATGGCGATTCTGATACTGATAGGAAATACATGGATATGATTTCTTTGGCTATTGATCACTTGGATTTCATTTGGTAGCATTTGTGTGCGTTAGTATTCCTAAGAAATCATGCGCTTCAGAAAATACATTTATTGTGCATATATAGATACACATATGGCCATTGAAATAAGTACACCCCACGTTCATACGAAAATTGGAGGTTTTTTCAATTAATAATAACTGATATTCAAATAATGAGGTTTTTTTCATAGCTTAATATAACAAATATACGGATTTCTCCTTCCCTCTCTGTACTTCATTCAATTTTCTCCATCACCAAACTGGAGTTTCGGGGTGGTGCTAGGGCTATATTTCCAAGGAAGCTGAATTGGAAGGGCGAGAGAGCCTTTACGGACACAGGTACCTCTATTTTCACCGACGGATCCAAGACAAAATCTTGAGTTGGAGCGGAGGTTTTCACTAAATCCACCATTATTTCAATCTCCTCCAATAGTAATTTTTCAAGCAGAGGTTTTCGCAATCCTGCTGGCATACAAAATGATTAGGGATCGCTTTTTTGCCGTTGTGGAGTACTGCCAGCTCTAAGTTCTCATTAAGGCTCTGGTGAGACCTATTATCTTATCCGGAACTCCCTTTCTACTCAACGTCAGCCATATTAAGTCTTGTTTAATTGTGTCGAATACCTTCTTGAAATCGTGTAGACCGGAGACCGCAACTCAACTGATTGTTTTACTAAGATGTGAAGAGTGTTGGCTTGTTCGTCCCTTAAGGACCGTTCGATACATTGGAGTCTGCCTTGTATGATTGTGGCTAGAATTGTGTAGGTGGCGTGGAGCAGGGTTATTCCTCGCCGATTGCCGCAGTCACCCAAGTCGCCTTTCTTGGGCAGCTTCTCGATGATGCCTTTTGTCCACGACGGAGGCAGCTTTGCACTAATAATTCAGGGATATTTTAGAACTTAAATTTAAGTAATAAAAGAACAGCCAAGAAAAATGTTCATGTGGTCATTAAAATAGGTACGAAATAGAAATAGATGCAATGCAAAAGGACCTTAGTGATTTTATTTATTATATATATATATGATTTTATTTATTATATTTATTTAGCTTTTCAAATTATCGAATTTTCATCAATAACTTTTTGTATTCGATTTGGCATAGAATTGATAATCCTACGGCAGGTTGCTTATTTCCTTACCGAATCGCTTCTTGAAATATTCCCAAAGTTTTTCAATCGGATTTCGGTCCGATGGCTGGCTTGGCCAATCTACCTATAATTTTAACATTATTTTGTAAAAACCATTCTCGTACCACCATTGAGGAGTGTTTTGGGTCATTATCTTGCATATAAAGCCGTGGAAGTGGCATATTCTCTTCACCTCTTGAGTATGTCCTCGTAAAGAAATTTATCCATTTTATTGGATATGCGATTAATAGGTCCTACTCCTTACCAAGCGAAACATCCCCAAATCATCATGAGTCCGCCACTGTGATTGTTCCTTTATTTTGTAAGCCGCGGTGAGAATTTTTGTCCTTTAGGACGCCTGACATTTCGCTTAGCCTTATTTCCAAATAAATTCATTTTTATTTCGTTTCTCTGAAGTATGTTATAAGGTTTTTTTATACCCTCTCTTCCACACCATGACTTGTGCTCGTGAGCAAAACTTTTCCTCTACCTTAGGTTCATAAACAGAGGAACTTTACAAGCAATTCTACCGCCGAGTCGCGGCAAGACTGTCAATTAAATTATCAGTAGTGCAACTCGTTTTCTTTTTGCCACCACGTCATTCTGGTGATTTTTTCCCCTCCTCAACTGTGCAATGCTGCGTACAACCTATCATTGAAAGAAATCCATATTTTTTACTATTGGTGTCTCCTGGTCTGGTGTGTCAAAGAAGTTCTTGAGCCAGTTTTAAGGACGTTTTTGCTATCGAAGGTAACGTCCTTCATACGGTTTGACAGAGAGCGAAAAAGATGGTAATCCTTCGGTTCAAGGTCTGTAGAGTAG
>JAYXIM010051769.1:0-38140 GCA_037575425.1 Anastrepha fraterculus | reverse complement strand
TATCATGGAATCGTATTTATCTATTTATTTTATGTACTTTTCATTTATTTATTTTTTTAATTTCTTTTTTATTATATTTTTTTTTATTTTATTTTTATTTTTTTTATTTTATGTATTTTTGATTTATTTATTTTTTTTATTTATTTATTTATTTATTTATTTTTTTTTTTAATTATTTAATTTTTTTTTTTACATTATTTGTTTTATTTTTATTTATTTATTTTTATTCATTTATCTATAAGTTCATATTTATTGTATGTACACATTGTTGTTGATAATTAGAAATTTCAGCGCTTACAAATATTTTATTTATTTATTCATAAGATATATAATTACACAGGAGTAACGACAGCTAATAGAGGGCAAACAAAAAATTTCTTTTGAAAACACTTAAAACTTAAAAAATACGTGTATTGGATTGAACTACAGCACCATTTAAAAAATTAAGTTAAAAATTTGTGCTTAGTGTTTTAAGTACTAGTTTTAAATTTTCTTTAAAAATGCTTGTTAAAAAGTATTTCAGCAGTGAAAAGAAGGATGACAAAAATAATTCATATATTTTGGTTTTATAAGCCAAATATGAAATATTTTTGTTAGATGAGCTCAAAGACGATATTTTTTATAATACTACCATAATTTTATTATTTAAAGATGATATTTTGTTATTACAACTATAATTTTAATATTTATTTTCTATTTATTGTTTTCATTTTTATTCTAAACTCCTTTTATCGATGTAAATTTAAAATCAACTTAAAAACTTTTGAGTGTACCTGGTAATTTGAAGTGAAAATGTAGTTGTTTTAGTTGTTTAAAGTTTTTAGTTGTTATAAAATTAATATAATATAACATCAAGAAGGAACTACTCAAACCAATTTAAAAAATTAATATTATCAATGAATAGATGTACAGCTCAGCACAACATTATTTAATTGAAAAATATTTAACCAACAAATCAAGCACTTTTAGCCCTGTTTGCTAGTATCTGAAGACAGGTCCCACATTTCCTACTTACTGCGGTCAAGTAAAACTTCGTGATCTGAAGACTTATTGATCCAAAGCGCAAATCAAAATGCTCATACAACCTCTTATGATTAAATGCAAAATAAATTAATATAGAAGAGAGAAGTAGAAACCAAACTTTTCGGTTGACAACCAGCAAAAAAAGAGCATTTAAAATCGTCGTAGAACAAGAAGGCCAACCTTGAATTTCGCCAAAGCTCACCTCCTGCAGTTTCATACCCGAGAAGCGCAACTCCTACAGTTTATGGGAATCACTACCACTACTGAATCCAGGCACTACCGACTACGGTGGTCGCTCTCAGCTAAGGTAAGCAAAAATTAAAGAACTTATTGCTTGTTGGCAAATCCAGACTTAACCTCAAAAATGCATTTTGCTCATTTTCTAGAAAAGCTTCTAAATATGAAATCCTTAGTATATTATACCAGGATAATAGTAACAGACATGATGCCACTTAAATGAAAGTTACAAGAGGAAAAAGAACGAAGACCATACCTCTAAAATGGGTTAAACTTAGCGTCAGCGCAATTAGACAGAAATTTTTCATGGTTTACCAAATCTTGTGGGAGATCGTTCACTTAAAGATCCGTATAACAATTACAAATAAAGAAACATTTATTTGAAGCCATAAAAATTACCTAAATATCACAATGGGACTTTAGGTTTGTTCTTTAAATTTTCCTGATTACATTGTTTCTTTATCTTTTTATGAAATGCTGAGCTTCTTAAGGGTTAGTCAATATTAACGTTAGAAATAAAAAAAACTGAACTACAAAATATAATTAGTTATATAAACTCAAACATAGTATTAGCACTTAAAAAATTTATTGAAAGGTTGCTTAAATTTTTTTCAGTACTGTAAGCCTAAAAGTGCAAGAATATGTATGCATGTATGTATGTGTGAACATACGTATTTGTGGTACCGGTAAGGCGTATCCAAAAATTGTTTTTGCCGTCGGTGATGTTGATGGCTTGAAAGAATTGAAGTTAATTTGCTCTGAGACCGTCTACAAATATGTTTATAGTAAAAAACAAAATAGAATATTTTGCAATATTTTAAAATATTCATTTTTTAAAAAACATATTACTTTCCCATATTTTAAGATACCCATTTCTTATAGGAGTATTTTGGGTATATTTAACATTTTTGTTTCAAATTCAGTATCTGTAATTGGCATAACAAATGTATTTTTAAATATTCTCTGGCGCCAAATTAATTACCTAACTGATGCAAGCTCAGTTTCGTACCTTTCGTACAACTACTCCTTTATATAAAAAATCTATTTTTACATGGCGGATCCCAAACCCAGCGTACAACTTAGCTATCTTGGATTGGTTCGCCTTCTCACATTATCTCGCTGTCGAACGGGTGTTCCGAAGCTACCCAAAGGATACTTTGGCGAATCCCGGAAATTGTTAGCTGCTTGGATCATTCTCAGAATAATCGTCCTGGCCACTCGCTAGTGAATGGCGACAAGGGCTTTCCCACTCGCATAGACCTACTTACGGAACCATCGTCCATCAGCCTTGAAATCCAACGGAGAATCTCTCTTGCCAACAAGTGCTACTTTAGACGAGGTAGGCAATTGAGTAGTAAAGTCCTCTCTCGACGAACAGAATTAACACTACACAAGGCTCTCATTATGCCCGTCCTAACGTATGGCGCAGAAGCTTGGACGATGACAACATCCGATGAGGCATCACTTGGAGTGTTTGGAAGAAAGATTCTGCAGAAGTTTTTTGGAACTTTGCACGTCCATGACGGTGAGTATGACAGCTGATGGAACAATGAGCTCAACGATGACATGGGCATAGTGCACCAAATAGAGACCCAGCGGCTCCGTTGGCTAGGTCATGTCGTCCAAATAGGTACAAATGCTCCGGACCTGCATGTAGTTTGCGCGTACAGGACTGTTTCTGATGAAGCAATCTGTGTAATAGCTGGAAAGCTCCCTCTGGACCTCTTCACAGACGAAATGCAACGGCTCTATAACGTGCAAGGAATTCGGCCCATACCTGAACAAAAAGCAGCTGAGCGATTACTGACAGTTGTCCGGCGGCTGTAGCGGTGGAATCAATAGCAAAACAGGTGATGGACCTAAAAACTCATACCACGTGTTGATGAGTCATTAGGAAGAAAACATGGGTGATTTTCACCTTTCGCAGTTGCTCAGCGGATATATGTAACTGTATAGCCTGTACAGCAGGAAACGAAGCTCGACGCTGGTACCTGTTGTGGCTTCGGACATAAACGCGGCTCTACCGAGATGATATACTTTTGTGGCCCCAGGGTAGAGTTTAGTCGAGGGGGAGGATTGTTATAGTATTAGTGGAAGCGTGCCCCACATACCATTGGTGTGACGGCACTTTTGATATGTTTCTGACATTTCGATTAAAAAAAAAAACGCTCCGGCCCTGAAAGTATTCGTTGCGGTACCAGCTGGTCGTAGCAGAGGAAGAGGAAGGCCTCCTCTGCGTTGGAAAGATCAGGTGAAGCAGGACTTAGCCTCACTTGTGGTGCGCTTTGTTAAGCTGAGGCAAATCATTTAAGTAGTTATGGCACCAATCAAGAAGAAAAATGCATTTACTGAAAGAAGGGATGAAAAGCACAAGCCATTAATTGGCGCTTCTATTTTCAAAAAACATTAAATCTAGGGCTTAAAGCACTAAGTCATATTATCTTATTGTGAATATGACATAATTTCTGCAAATGGCGTCTTATGTCATTGTGATTCGACTTTTTGTATTGCAGCCAATCAAGGAATTAAATTAATTTACTTTTATTAGGATTCTTCTGGTATTTTGGCACTGCACGTCTTACCGAGAATACCGTTGCTGTGGGCAAGTATTCCCGATACTAACCAAAAGTTTCGCAGCCGTTCTCTGCGTTGAGTTTTCGTGTAAGAACTGTAGGTGATATCTTAGAAAGTTCTAGCCTTTCACCCTTTACTGCCAACTGGTTGTAAAGCAAGATTAATTTTTCCACCCTCTATTAAATCTGGTACAAGGCACTACTGCTGCCCCCATTATTGTTCTACTTGAAATAGTAGTTTAGGAATAGGTTTCCTCGAAAAGCAAGAGCCAATATTTTCGCTTCTCTTTAGAAGGTTCTCTTGCCTAATCTAAGGTTTATTATTGAAAGTGAAAATACTTTTGTTTCAATATATATATATATATAACTGGTGGGTACTCCCTTCTTGGGTGTTTGGCCGAGCTCCTCTTAGTAGTGTGCGTCTTCATGTTGTTTCACAAATGGAGGGACCTACAGTTTCAAGCCTATTCCGAACGGCAGATATTTTTTTACACATGAGGAGCTTTTTCATGGCAGAAATACACTCGGAGGTTTGCCATTGCCTGCTGAGGGGCGACCGCTATTAGAAAAAACTTTTTGTTCATTTTGGTCTTTCACCGAGATTCGAACCTACGTTCTCTCTGAAATCCGAGTGGTAGTCACGTACCAACCATGATGGAAAGAATAATGGGATGGCGCCTATCGTGGTCCCGTTACTTTGCTCTCAGCGAATTTGACAACGAGTTACGTGATTTTCACCCCAGAACGGCCAGATTACCATTTTGGTAACTTGATTTAGGATTTTTTTTTGTTATTTAGTCTCGGAGTCTTAGTCTTAGTTCTTTCTTCATGACATTTTTCTAGCCTGTTCTAATTAAAATGTAATGTTTATAATTTTGTAAAATATACATTTTTTAACAATGAGTTAAATAATTCACTCAGTTTTATTTGGCTTTACTTTTTTTTAACATCTGGTGGCATTGCCCGCGATTGCTGTTGTTGATGTGTTATGCTTCTGTACAATTTAATTCATGATTTTTTTTTTTTTGTTAAGCGAGACTCTTTTGCTAAGGGAACGACTTATTTGCTATATTTGGGGTTATGTAACTAGATAACCTACTCTTTTTGTAAAAATGTCCTTATGGTTTCTTTAGTACTTTCTGGTATTTTGTGGCTTATTTTTACAATGAATACACCTCTTGTTGCCCTATGTCCCACTAAGGATTGATGGCCGAAAGAAACGATTACACCTCTATGGTTTTAATCCGCATTCAGTAAAATCAAACGTATTTTAAAATGTTTTTCAATCTTAAGAAGAATTGAGAGAGGGACATTTAATATTCTTACATAACCTTAAAAGGAGCAAAAAATTAAATTCACACTTTCAAAATATCAAATTTTATAAGATCCAACTAATTTTCATTAGCACTAAAATCTTCTCAGAGTGGCCTTTTTTAACCTTCTTTTGTCAGTTTTTTTTAACTTAAAATTTCGGTAGCTTTAAATTAAAAAAAAAGAAACAAACACGAAACTTCAAAATTTTCGCATTTTCGGTATAAAAAAGGTCTAAACCTATTGCGAAGAACAAATGGTTGGCAATATTGCACAACTTGGAAAAACGTGACGTCACGTACTCTCTGATGGGCGCAATCTTCTTTCTATCATTCTTGTGTACCAACCCATTCGGCTACGGCGGCCGCAAGTTTGAATACATTGATTTTATTTAAAATCTAGCTCAAGTCTTATGAAGTTTTTGTTTTAGTAAAGAGCGTTATTTTGATATTATATCGATGAACGTTTAACCGAAATACCAAACCTGCAGATTTTCCACAAATCCCTTCCACGAAATGTATATCCTTCCAGGAAAACTAGAAAAGTTGTTTTAAAGCGCATATGCAAAGCAGGCATAAGTATGTATATATGTACGTATATGCAAAATGTTTGTATGTGCACCACATATAGACATATGTCGCCTTATATCCTCTTGACAGTCCACCTCATTAACCCTGCACACTTGATTGGGCGCCAGCCAAAGCAACTTTTTTATTTTTCGTTTTTTTTTTGGCTCACCTTTTGCTTAAACAAAAACATACTCATAAAAAGTTCGAATATCCAAAATTCAATCACAGTTTTGTAGACAGTTCAACAACTGCTGGTCTTTAAAGTTGTTATTCAAACCTCTTTAATATAAATCGCAGCCCAGCGAAAACGGCGACGACACTATGGCGCTCCGACAAAATCAGTCAATTGTGCAAATTTTTGCGATAAAAAAAATTAAATTGAGTTAAATACAAAGAAACATGGTATCAGCACACTATTAAGACTGGGATTAAGGCGAGTAGACAAGCAAGCACACAAAAGTACAAGTGGAATATGCTCCAAAAAATAAAAACAAAAATAAAAATATAACAACGGTGCTTGCCAAAATACAATAACAGCAACAACCGAGAGATCATAAAGTACCACCTGAAATTCAAATTAATTGTACCTCCATAGCGTCGCCAATAATGCGGTCTGCCTGGTCTGCTGCATGCCCAGTGTCGTGTCGTCGTATACTTGGCTGCCCAACTGCCTCGCATTGAGCGACCTTGTTGCCAGACGAACACTTGGGATGACTTACTTTCCAACTCTCTCAATTAACTTTCTTGCTTGGTCGAGTGTTGAAATTTTCTGAAGATTGTCAATTCAAGCAAGAGAATTCAATGAATTGCAAATTTACTTTTTGCAATATTTTTTTGTTTTTGTTTTTTGTTTTATTTAGAATCACTGCTTCTTGGGGGATAATTTTCTGTTTCGGAATGACTCTGTAGAAGTTCATGCACAGTATGGGCTGAAGTAGTTAATATTTAATGGGAGCACACTGAAAAAAGCAACTGGTCGGATTATTGATATGAATTTCATTTATTGAATTAAAAATCAGAAATTTGTAGCGTGAGCTAGAGAGCTGACTAAAATATTGAAGCAGTTCACATACTAAAATCAATGTAGTTTTTAATTATAATTCATACATTTTTGTATTGTTCACCTTAAATCACATCCCTTTAATTCCAGTGTAGCCTTTGCCAAATATTTGCGTAGCCATTTTGTATTTTCCCCAATCGTGCCAAAAGCCATATACGTAGAGCAAACGTTCTCCACCTACGCACCATGTCCCTGAAGTCAACGGCTTTGTGACTGTAAGTGCTGTAAGGCAAAAAAAAAAATGTAATAAAATACAACTCTTGACGATGGTGCACACAGACAACCCCCAAGAGCTTATCAGGAGCCATGGCAATGGCTGTGCAATGCGTTTGCGCAGTAGCAGATCCACTCAATTGCCATGCAACCTGTCTCCTTTTGAGTGTGAAGCAGGCCCTAAGGCGAAAGTGAGCAATTGGTGAGTTGTGGGCGATTTACCTACGCCGCGTACATACATACAAACGAATGATGTCTGCAAGTAGGTGGGCCAATAACATATTTCTGAGCGTGTGTTTGTATGCCTGCTGAAGGATGTGCTTTGCATTTGATGGTACACAAACATTCTGCGTCCGGCGTCGTCTCTCTCACGGCTGTGCCGTCCGTGCCTTTTCGCCAACACTCTGTTGAGTTGTTGATTTTGAAGCAATTGACTTTAATTGCATTAAATTAGATTACAAAATATACAAAATACAAGATTAGCAAACCAATAAATAAACTTTACACAGGATCAAATTTTCCTACTATAAAATATATGTATGTAGGTATACTGCACGTATGTGATTGCATGTTTTTCACAGGCGTGCATACAAACATACTTTTACACACTGAAAGCACTTGGACTGGAGAGTGATCAAGTGAGAGAGTGTTTTTGTCCCTTAGTATGCATACAAACGTACGTCAGATACGTCACAAAAATATGGCACATCAAAGTTGAACTGATTTATAGACGTGTTTTCCGCTTGAAAAAATTTAAATATTTTGTCGAGAAGTAGCATAGCTTAGCTGTCGAACAAAACAATATTAGAAAAAGTTCCGTTACTCTTCTTAAATATTAGTAATTTGAGTTTCAAAAGCCGCAATTTATGGCAGCGTATAAAAAATTTTCAAATTCGAAATGACAGAACCAACAAGGGTTTTATCAATTTGAAAAATTGCTAGATTTACACGAAATTTGTAATTATGCGCGATTTGTGGTGTGCATCTTGATCTTGTTCGACAAACGGATGCGCCTACAGTTTTACGTCGCCTCCGTACGCCTTTCGTAGCAGAAATAAGCTCGGAGGATTGCCATTGCCTGTTGAAAGTGGACCGCTATTAGAAAAAAATTGGATTTTGTTGGTGATATACGAAAAAACCAACACAGCCACGCCATTGATACTTCATTGCAGTCCGAACAACGGTTGATTGGACGAGACAGAATTCCGCTGCAGACTCCCCGATGACGTGGAAGCCGAAGTTAGTCTCCCAATTCGTATGGCCAAACTTTGTAACCTATCATCCTTAGGTAATAACAATACATAATAATAAATCTCAACAGAAATAAGGAAGCGAGCCTTTTTTTTTTGTTTGTTTTGTTTTTGGTTTCATGCCAAAACATGTATGGAAAAATTTGGTAAAACTCGAAATCTAAAACTGTAGGTAGGTAGGTGAAATATTCGAGGTACCACTCTGGCAATCCCCAAGTACTACTACTACTACTACTAAAGCGTTGTTTTGATACCACAATGCGACCTCCAACACGCAGATATCTACAGGTAGCCAGAGCTGTTGATGTAATGGAGAATATTGATGGGATGTAGGTTAGAGCACTGCCGCAGACTGTGGAAGAAAGGAGCACCCAGTGACCTTAATCGTCGAGCTGCCAAACCCGGACATTTACAAAGAAAGTGTTCAACAGTTTCCTTCTGCAATGGGGATTGAATGGTGAACCGATCGTCAATGACCGATAAACACAGCTACGTCTTTGGAAATCGAATGCCAAAGTCCTCCTTCTATTGTACTGGGGCCAAAGGGTTCTCGAAATAACACATGAAGAAATGGAGCTCCATCTTTTCTGCGCTTTCGTCAGGATGATGCCGATGAGGTCTCTACGACGAATTCAGCCCCCTAACTGGTCAGCAATTTCATATCTCCCTATGTTCCTATGTCCTAGAGCGCAGATCAGTGAAATGTTAACTGCCCAGACTTTGCTACAAGTATGTCATTTCAACACCATGCGATGATACATTCACTGAGGGCCAAGTAGCTATGTCGCAATATGAGTAACCCTCAGTATTCTCTCAAGCGTGAGAGGCTCCAACGAATAATTTTTAGGCAATAAACAAAATCTGTTCTTGAAAAGTTCCTCACTGAACTTGATAAGGCAGATTACAACCATATCCCGTGTCTTTCTTAATATGAGAAGTTCAGAAACGGGAAGCGCAGAAAATTGAATTATTTTACCTCTTAATGATTAGAAATAATATTAAATTTTTTAAAAATATTTAAATAAATTTTATTAATAATTCAAATGTTTTAATTATTTTACAAAGCATTCTAAGAAAAACGAAATTATAGTAAAACCTAAGCAGGAAGTTTGACTTCACCGAAATACTAATTATCACATATTTAAGATAAAAAACTGAAATACACTTAAGGGGGTATTCTGGTCTAGACGCCTTAATTTTAGGTATTTTTAAAACTAAGATAAAACAAATGAAAAACATTTTTACTATCCATTTTTTTATTGACATGATTCCAACCCTTGTAATGATCTAAAACAAACAAATTTTAAAAACTCCTCATTAGTTAGGATGTCGCTGTCGGATTACGCCAAATTAAAGACAAAAATCACAAAATGGCGTCAACTTGAAAAAAAAGAAATTTTTTTACCATCATTTTTTACCTTTTCACATTTTTTAAAAATACTTCAAACTTAATTTTTTCAAAATCCGAGGCAGGCGCGATAGACAGATGTAGTTGTAATAAAAAATTCTTATCAAACTTCAAAGCGATCGGTCAAGTACATAGAACTTGAGATATCATGACGACCATCTCAAAACAAGTAGTTTTGAGAAAATCGCATTTGAAGTTTGATAATAAAGAGTAGTTAAGTTTCAAGGGCCGGTGCTGATTTTAAATAAAATAGAATTTTTTAAGAAATTATTATCATTTCTTTTTATTATGATAATATTGGTATGGCTCAATTACGCATGGAACAAAATATTGGCCGCCGCGGCACACCTCCATCCGATGGTCCAAATTTTCGATGACGCTGAGGTATAATTGAGGTTCTATGCCGTAAATGTGCCGAATTATCTCATCCTTTAGCTCTTGAATTGTTGCTGGCTTATCGAGGTACACCTTTTCTTTCAAATAACCCCAAAGAAAGAAGTCCAACGGTGTCGTTGACGTTTAGGTGTGGGTCACATTCAACACCAGCCCTTGAAATTTAATCACACTTTATTTACTACTCACTCTGAATTAATCGGCGATATATTTCCAGGTATATATTATAGAAGTATAAAGTATATATATATATATGTATAGAATAAATAAAGGTTGTGTGGGATACAAAAGATTTTCTGGAATGAATGACTCCTCAAGTCGTCCAGTAACATCTGCCGTTTAGACGCCACGTCACAAAATCCGCTGTATCTCCGAAAAGAATTCGAATTTTGAAAAATCCGTTGAAGGGCATATTTTTGAAGCTCTAAACTTTTTTAAATATGCAGAAAAAATTGCTTTTCTAGACCAGAAAACCCCTTAATATAATATTTAATCAAAAAACTACGCTAAAGGCTCACAGACGAGCGAATTGTATGCGCTTATGCTGGCTGACTGGTAATAGGATTACACACGTGCTCAGTCACTGCAACTGGCCATGTCTCGTGAGACAGCCAACCGCACAAGAAAGTCATAGCCATGCAGCGACCACACATTGAAGTCTACTTATAATCGCACACGATCACCATGAAATGATTGCAGCTGATGCTGAAAATAAGCACAGCTGCAGCTTCCCGCAAGCGTAGCAGCGATGCAGAGAAATGCCAATGGAATCGAAGTCTGCATTTGCCGTCGGCTGGCGTTGAGGCATAACGGCACTGGAGCCGCAACGAACGGTTATTACCATATTTTTTTTTGTACATTTTTATTAAAGCGGATGTCTAAATGAAAGCAAGGCTATGTATGAGAACATACGCACATAACAGCCGATCAATATTTACATAGTCAGACGTTTGTATGTATGTGCGGAGCCCTTCTTATTTACGTCTCAAAGTCGCCTTTTACTTGCCTCTAATCTTCTAGTCTACTTGTCCCTATGTACTGTGTATGGCCCACGAGATCGCCAATCGGCTGTGCGGTGCTCAACAAAAAAGCATTTTTATATACATACATACATTAAGACGGATCGGTTGTGGTACATAAAACCGAGTTTGAAAAAAACTGTATCCCTATTTGTAAGCTTATGTGGAAAGTATCTCGTAGCAAGGGAACACGTTTTTTAATATTCTAAAAATCGTTAAATTGAGTTTTTTTGTATATTTTTGGTATTTATTAAACGATTTTTATGAAAGTTATGTTAAGTTTCGTGAGTATATAATCAATCTGCATGTCCTCTTTATACATTTTCTAACAGCGTTCTAACCCTAAATAAGACCTATTTCAAAGTGGTCTTACAAGGCAAAGCGACTGATTTATTCAGAGTTGAAACAGGAATAAAGCAAGGAGACGCGTTGTCTCCGCTCGCATTCAATCAGATCCCAGAATATGTAATTAAAGATGTTGAACCAGCAGAGACTTCCCAACTATGAGAGAGATATATGAATGTTCTAGAAGAAGCATTCCAAGCACTCCACATAAAGGCAAAACTCTATGAATTAAAGATCAATGCAAGCAAATCGAAATACCTCACAAAACTTAACACGTTGAGATAAGCGCCAGACCTTACAATTTGTGGTCATAATTTGAAAGTGTGGATCAAATTAGATATCTAAGTGTGCTACTCAGTAGAATAGATGATACAAAGATTGCTATCCAAGACCGTATGCTAAAAAGCAAGCTCTAGAGTAAAAGAAGATAAACAAAATGTTGTCAAATATGGATGTGAAACGTGGACACCAAAAGCAGATACGATTACACAATTAAACATATTGCATAGAAGAATACTGAAAAGAATACTGGGTCCAGTATGAGAAGAAAATGGATCAGATCGCATCGGAATTAAAATCGAGCTAGAGAAATTCCTATAAGGCAAAAACGTCATGCGATTTGTTAAATAGCAGCGCGTCCGATAGCTAGGACACGCTTACAGAATGCCAGATGAAAGTATACCCCTCAAAGTTTTGGATGCACGCATGCACGAAAAAGTAAAAAACGACCGCGGAAAAGACAGTTAGACCACGTTTACGACGATCTAAGAAGCTTTGGAATGAAAAACTACCGTAGTATGGCTATGGACCGAGATGCATGGAGAAAACTTGTAAAGAAAACTAAGGCTCACACCATGCCCCTTGACTCCATGCCATCTCGAGTCGTACTTGAAAACAGATACAGTGCAGTGCTGCCAGAGGCTCAGTAGTGGTCAAACTCTGAAAATGAGCCCGGCAAACACTGTGTTCGCATTTTCACGAATGGCTCCAGGACCGAGCATGGCTCCGGCTCTGGGGTCTACGTGGAATCCAGCAGGACAAAACTGCACTTTGCTCTTAGAATACATGCATCTGTGTTTCAAGCGGAGGTGTCCAAGAGGCGAAGAACTTTGTTGTGGAAAACCGATGGAGAGCCAAATCCATATGTGTCTGCAGCGACAGCCAAGCTGTGCTAATGGCCTTAGAAAGCCCCCCAATCAAATCAGCGGTAGTCGAGTCCTGTAAATCTAGGCTGAACTATATCTGTAGACACAATAGCCTGATGCTAACGAGGGTCCCGGGACACGTGGGTATCGTGGGTAACGACACCCCTGACTTCTTAGCTAAGATGAGCCCAGAGCCCGTTTTGCCACTCCCTTCTGCGGCCATTAAAGTCACGGTTAGCAAATGGATTACTACAACCCACAAGCGAGCTTGGCAGGCTGAGAGAGGCTGTAGATGAACTAAATTGATGTTACCTGTCATGTCCGATCGACTGTCGCAAGCCCACCAGTCATTGAGCAGAAGGGAGTGCAGACACCTGGTTGGATTGATGACGGGCCACTTTTTGTGGGCGAAGCACATGGAAAGGGTGGGCATCTCAGACAGTGTACTCTGCCCAGCTTGTGAAGAGAAAGATGAGACGACGGACCACTTCCTGTGCGTCTGCCCCGCCTTCGCTCGAATCAGGTTTAAGGTCTTTGGCACTGATGTGTTAAGAAGCGACCACCTTGGCTCCTTGGCACCACAAGATCTACTCAGATTTCTTCGGAGGTCGAGTAGATTTAAAGAAAATTAAAAGGGAATCCAAGTGTAGTACAATGGACTTAATTGTGTCTGAGTGCTGCACCTGCTAGTTGTTCCGACAAAAAAAACAACAAAAAATAAGGCTCACACCGAGCTGTAGTGATATGCATGATGATGGTGCTTACTGTAAAGGGATCGACGATTGCTATCTTCCATGATATTACTCATTTCCGAAGCCATTTTTCAATAATGAAGTCTTATAAAATTATTTTAAAATTAATTTAAAACGATTTTAGGAAATTAAATGTCTTAAAAAATCATTAAGTTCTTACCCAAACAATATTCAAATCAGTCAATAACAAAAAAGTTATAGCTTTTAAAATTTTTCTTAATTAAGTAATCAGCACATAAAATTTAAAAAATTCCTCGATTTACAGAAAAATATTTTTACAGAAACACTTTTTCATCAAAATATATAATTTTGAAATTGTGGGAATTAAAAAGAGCTATCAGTACGCGATACTCTCTTCAAAAAGCTTCGAAATAGAGAGTCGTTTTTCGACGCTTATTTTAGCCCACTCTAATGTACAGGCACAGCCACTTACGTAGGCCGTACAAACTTGTTTCATTATTGTTGGCGCTGCTGACGGATTTCCGAGTCATTAGGCAAAATTATTGTAGGACCACCAAGGCGGCTAAGCTACTTTCAGTTGTACCAACATATGTTCATATGCATACATACATACACACACACACATACATACATCCAATGTGTGCATGAAAGTATGTCCGTACGTGCTTATGATAGGCGCAAATTTATACTGCAGCATGTGGATATTGGAAAAAAAAAATTACTCATCAAACTGTTCTTATTGCCATGGTTTTTGGTGCTGGATCGAAGGAGCTTAAAATTGAAATACTACGAATTATTATATAAAAAATGTTTGCTACCTACCTCCCCACAGTAGCTTTTCTTAAAGCAAAAAAACAAACTACGGTGAATGCTGAAATGGGGGGGAAATGTCCTTAGAGCCAAAGCGGAAGTAATTTTCCCAGGCTTCAAACTAATCTACCCACTGAAGCCAGGAGGTTTTCTTGAAATCTTTTGTGGGCTGTCGCGAGTCTTTGGGACAATGGACTTCACCGGGTAAGGTGCGTGTGGGTATCTGAGAACCAACAATCCGTTATTGAGGCAAGCCTTCCGTTTATCAGCACAGCACCATTTCAATGTCGTTAAAGCGCAGCTCCAGTAGGTGTGCTTTAAAAGCTTACAAAAAGTGATCAATTCAGAAGTACAGTCTGTTGCATAAGAGCGTGGTCAATGTTAAATAATAACAACAATTGACTTTTCGAAAGTTCGTAAATTTATTGATAATTTGGTCGTCAATACTCAATGCAAATACCTCAGTAGCAAGTAAAATCTCCTGCATTGTCAATTATGGCCTGGCACCGTCGGGGCATACTTTCCACTAGTTTTTCTGTATATTCTACCGGAAAAGACCTGCAAATTTTTTCGAATTTGTCCAGAAAGTTGATCTAAATTACATGGCTTGCGTCTGCGAAGCTGCATTTTCTTCAGAGCCCACACAGAAGGAGGATTCATCAGAAAAAATTACGTTGCTCCAATCACGGTCCAAATTTGCCTTTGCCCATTCCACTCGTTTTTCGACGTGTTTTGCACTCAACATTGGTTTTTCCAAAGTACTGCGATATTTCAGTTTATTGGTAAGCAAGTGCCTGCGAATCGTTCCATAAGATATGTCAACACCTTCTGCTTTCAATTTCACAGCAACTTCACGTAAAGTCAAAGTTAGATTTGTCGAGAACAATGCGAGAACCTTTTTTCGTCTTTTTTTGAGACTTCGCTTTCAACGTTACCGACCTTTTTAAAGCGATTTATCCACTTGATAACGAACAGCTTCGACTTTCCCATATATTTTGCAGCAGCAGTTTGCGTTAATTTGGGTCCTTTTTCAGGCAAACATAGAAAAATTGCCTCAAAGCGAGAGGCGTAAACAGCAATCATTTCGAAGAACCACTCAATTGAACACTAAATTTGACAAACAACTGATTTTTTACAAAAAGCATGAAGGACTGAGGTGCCCTCTATGTCATAGAAAAAGAAACAGGACGCTCTGATTTTTTATCTACGTGTAACAGTGACCACGCTTTTATGTAACAGACTGTAGCGTGTTTTAAATTGTAATAAAACAACGAAAATTCAAATTGATTATTTATTCATGACATTTATTTTTTAAAGATAATCCCTTTCAAATTTTGGCCGCAACAGCGCCGTAAATCGGTCATCCAATTTTGAATGACTCGCTGGAGGTCTTCGGTTGGTGTCCCGTGATTACTTTAGTAATGTGAGATTCCAATGCCTCAAACGAAGCTTGACACAAAGCGTTTTGACTATACATATCCTCAAAAAACAAAAAGTCCAAAGGTGTGATATCACACGATCTTGGTGGCCAATCCACTGGTCGAAGACGAAAGATAAATTGTGCACCGAAACGACGACGCAGTAAATTCATTGTTTCGCGGACAAGACGTTTTTTTGGAGTCGAATTTTGTGGAGATCACAGGCTTTAATTTTTGGCATCAAAATGTCGTTTATCATGGCGCGATATAGTTCTCCATTCACTGTTACATTTGCGCCAGCGTCGTCTTTGAAGTAATATGGGCCGATGGAAGGACCATTCCATAGGACGCACCAAACAGTTGTTTTCAATGGAGGTATTGGCTGTTCTTGAATGGCTTTGGATCGCTTTTCAGTCCAAATAGGGCAATTGACGTTCACATTAAGGGGTTAGGGGTAGTCAGAGGTCCGAAAAAATGATGATTTTAAAGTTTTTTTTTTTTTTGCTAGTCAATTGCTTTATTTTACACAAATAAAAACGTAGCATTAATACATCATATTTCAACTTGACTTAAGCAAAATGTCAAAGAAAAAAATTGATAATTGTAAAAGTTATCGCCGTTTGTGTGGAGCCTGTTTCTACAGAAGCCCCTTGGGATGATCATCACAAGTCCTTGGAGATTCATCTAAAATCAATCGGACAAGACAAATTAGTTTTATTATTAGATAAACTGGTGCCTCAGGAAATATTTTTCAGATTTTCGAGAAAAAAACAATTAATTATTTAAAAAAAAACGGAATTTTTGAAAAAAAAAATCCTTCGATCAGGTACGAGTTTTTCATGTTTTTCAAAAGCAGTATGAATTTTATTGAAATCTACCAAGCGGTTTTTAAGTTACAGTGATCACCAGTTTAAAAAACATAGTTTTGAGAAAAACGCATTTAAAGTTTTGCTATCGATTTATGTAGAGTTATACGAATTACTTAATTATCATACTTACACTGTGACATCTATTCCTGTGCCATATAATAGTTCTTCAGCCGTCATAGCAGCTTTCAAAATATCGATTTGCTGTTGCCTACGTAGAATTCTACCTTCTCGAATGTTATCGTTAACGTGCTTATCTGCCACCTTCATACGTTCAGCATCCGTTTCTGCTGTAGTTACTTGCTCTCGAACGCTCCGAAGCGCCCGAGCGCCCTTTATTAATTGTTGAATAACTCGAAAAGTATTTATCGGATTCACTTCAAATTTTTAAGATATTATATTTACTTTAAGAAAATGCAAAAAAAATACAATTTTTTGAAAATTCTGACTACCCCTAACCCCTTACCCCTTAAGCCAAAAAAGAACCTTGTCGCTGAACAAACTTATTAGCCTGAGCGCGCGATGAACACTTTTCACAGAGCGTCGATTTTCGTAATACAATTTTACCATTTGTTAAGGTTTTTGAGGCGTAAGTCTTTAGATGATGGAGTGCCAATCAATACTGAAAAAAATTATGTATTTAGTTTGATAATAGTCACGCGTGATCTTTAAAAAAAAACTATTGGAGAAAGTACCTCCAATCTGATCCCCTTGCTGTGCCATGCTGTCATATTCTATCCTAATCTATTCCTATCTCAGTTCCATCTCATTCTATCCTATATTATCTTATCTTGTCTTATTTTATCACATTCTGCCTTACCCTATCCTATTCTGTCTTGTCCCTTCCTTTCTTACCATATGCTGCTCTCTTCTTTCCCATGCTATTCTATTTCATCAAATCCTCAGCGATGAGGTTTTTAAGGTTTTGCTGCATGCGCTATTAAGGGGGCATTCTAGTCTAGAAATTTGAAAATTCGAAAATTTGTTTTTTTTCCAAATTCGATAGTTTAAGTATTCAAAAATATCTCCCTAAAAGGATTTTTCAAAATTCGAATTATTTTCAAAGTTACAACTATTTTAGTGACGCGACAACTAGACTGGTTTGAGCGGACGGCGAACTTTAACGTGTTTTTCTCGAAACTAATCAACCGAATTGCTTGAAGTTTATCATAAGTATTCTTTAAATATATCTCTATCGGATGCCGCACGAAAAAGTGAAAATTTCAATTTTTGAATATGTATAAACAATTCGAGAAAGCTTAAAAGAGAAAAATCGACCTTAATTTTTTAAAAAAATGTTATGAAAAAAATGTTTTTCCCTTTTTTTCTGAATCATACGATAATAAGATTCATATTAATTAAGAATTTGTCATCTTTTTTTTCAAATGACCACAAGGGTACAAATCGTGACGACGAGGGCACTGCCTTTTGTTTTCCCCTTCCACTTCAAGGTCGCATAATTCCATGAAAATGTTTTTTTTTTTTTTAATTCATTTTGTGTGCTCTTAATATATAAATAAATAAATGATAAAAAAATGGATAGTGAAAATATCAATAGCTTTTTTTTTATTCACCGTCAAAAAATGCTCGAAGTTCGGGCCTCAAGACTAGAATACCCCCTTAACACATTGTGTGCGGGACACGTAAAAATACGTTTTTCGCAAACTGTGGGTAGAGCGCGGGTCACGTAGTTATACGTTTTTATAGATGGGTGGTAGAATAAGGGAAATAAAGATATACGGGTTATTAATGTTTGTTGTTACCCTTTCTCATACCTAGTATTACGATGTACAAACATATACAAATCAAAATAATAACGGTAAATTGTGTTTAACAGTAAACATCATACGAGCAAATTTAAAAGCAATTAATTTCAAAACAACTCTTGTTTCAGTTTTAGTTAAGTGGCGTAATTCATGGTGCTTACGACGATAGTATAGTGCAGAAATCATAGCCTTTTTAAATTTATACTGATTTTTAATAACAATAAAATTCGCGCACATTTTTCAATAAATTACCCGCTCCAGCCGTAATGCACTGGCACAAAACGCCCGACCACAATGTGTTAAAATTCTTTTGCTCAATATTGAATAAATTACTTCTTTTTAACTTCGGTCTGTTTGCCCTGTATATCAACTTTCACACATTCGGCTTCTAAATATTGTAACTGATAAAATGTTTTCGATTAATACTTAGGAAATACATAAATTAACAATATTTAATAGCTGTTTTCATTTCATTGTACCCATCCATAAATATCGCTCGAATAGCTTAATTATTAAGTGACAGGAAAGGAAATAAACAACTCCTAATAACTTATCTGATTTAGTTGTTGTACTTTAGGAAGTTTAAATAAGTCAAAGGTATTTCAAATCAGCGTAGGTATCGAGTTTTAGTGGCAAGCTAAGTATGCAAATGAGTTACCCAGAAAAACAAACCTCCACTTGCCCACCTTCAGTGTTGGTAATGAAAAACGTACGTGAATGCTGATTGTATAACGAAACATAAGCGACCATTTCACACAAGAGAATGTATGTAAAGTTGCATGCAGCCAGCCAGCCCAACAAAAAAAGAAGAGAATTAAGCGAATTGGTGGACAGCCAGTCAGTTAAACAGTTAGATCACCAATAAAATAATTTACCACTAATTTGGGTGTCGATTACAAGCGCCTCGTAGCGCCATACCAACGCCATGCAAGTAACTAAAGAAGTAATATTCATAAAATATGTACGTAAAATAAAATCAAAACAGCAGTAAAAGCCGAAAAAACAAGACCACGCACATAAAAAATCATTTGTTAAGATATCAAATTTGAAACATGTTTTCATTTGAGAACTCTTGTACTCGAATACATTTCTAAATTTTGATACACGGCCGGCCACATAATGCCTGGTTCACATACATAAAAAAATTAAAAAAAAAAATAACAATCGCCAACAACAAATGAAATAAGATGGTTAGCTATTGTCAAGCGCCAAGCGATGATCGATTTTCTTTTCGCCCGACGTCAGCGACGAACAAGTACGAGCTCACATAAAATGTCTCAAAGTTCACAGTAGCTAAGCGCAAGAGTCGAATATTTGACGATTTTCCCCACTTCGTGTTTTACTCCCCGCATTACCTGTGCTATGTATGTCCGGCCGCCTGCATGCCTTTGTAATGAATTCGGTCGCCATCGCAGGTTTTTTGACACTTGGCCGTCCCTCCAATTGCTTAGCCCAAAAGTACGAATATTAATTTCTGCTTGCCCATGCGGTGAAGGTACCTTTGTACTGCATAGTCGATTTGGGCATATGCTTGTGTGTTCACATGAAAATCTGATACCAAATTGGCTATATCAGTTCATTTCTTTACTTGTATTATTTGTATAATTTTCTGCTATGACCAGTAGGTTGTCGGTTCGGTTGATTGCCTAAAGTGGAAAATGTCAATAAACTTGAAATCAAAACGCTTCTCTTTCTTTTTTGGCATGTTTGTTGTTGTTGGCTAAAATGTCACATTATTAATTGGTGATTTTATTTAATGCATGAATTTATGATTTATTTTTATTATGGCGAGACGTTTTAAAGATGACAAATACATTTTGTTGTTGGTCTTTGGCTTTTGACTTCTATGATTGAGTGCAATTTACTTAATACAGCTTTTCCTTGAATGATGATTGTGTATTATTAATTGCCTCAAATCTTCATCATTTTGTTTTATTTTTTTTTTTTTAATTTTTCTACTCCATCGATCATCGAGCAGCAAATTTAGGCGATCGCGCCGTAGCGAGGCGTGTTGTTGCTGGACTTACCGACAGAAGACCTTGGGTTCACTCCCCAATGCGAACATTAAAAATTCCAAATACCAAATGTTTTGAAGCTGCCATATCTTTTCTAGCAAAAGCAAACATCCGGGTGTATTTCTGATGCGAAAAAACTTTTAAGAAAAAATTATTTGCCGTTCAAATGCTGTAAATATCAATAGGCTTCTCTAGTGCACTACTCCAATATATTTTGCAATAGCAAAAAATTAAGGCACACTGCACACGCTGGCATTATTTTTGGCGTTGCGTCGATTGCAGTCTCCATCCGTAAGCATCGGACGAATGCTTGGAGAAACCAGTTAATTAACATTTGGAAATAATACCAAATAAGGCTATTCACGGAGGGTTCGGAGTTGAATGGAAAGTTTAGTAGATAAGTCTTTTGCGAGAAACTTAAATGAAGGTAGAATTTTTCATATAGAGGTAGCCGCTCTGACCACGCATTCAAAATGTGTCGAGGGAATGTCTACCTTTCCGTTCGGCAACGTCTAAATATATGTATAAGTATATATCCCTACGAAGCTAAAATGAGTACCAGATCATAAAAACACCGCAGGAAACGCGCAGCTGTTGAATTGGCCAGGCAGAGCATCCTTCATGTGCTTTCTCCGTGTTGATAAAAGAAGACTTTTCCTTTGGTTACTTAGGTCCCGAGTTCTGAGTGGATCCCCGAATGAGCTCCTCATTTGACTCATATTTGCGGAAATAGTTTTTAAGAACTTCCAAACGTTGCTCGTTAGTGATCTTTACTGCGATATAACTAAAAACTTTGAATAACGTATTAACATGCCCGATAACAAAAAGATTAAAATGGCATTTTATTGGGTTGGGGACTAAGTTCATAGCGTTTTCATATTTTATATTTTATTTTACAAAGATTTGTTTGCTGTTTGGCAAAGGGTGAGATAGAACTCTTTCTGCTCTACAAAACCATGTTAATTGTATTTTTGAGTTATTTAATTTTTCATCAATTTTGAGGCTTACAAATGGAAACACAGGAGACAAAAATTAACATCTTCGATACCTGCTCTTTTTTGCTTTTCATCGAGGTCAAAGAGCTGCAGAAGCAGCCCGGGACATTTGTGGTGTGTATGGAGAAGATGTCAAAGGCGACTCTGACGTCGATGACACGTCCCGCAGCGGAACGCCTTCCGAATTCGATGAGGAACGTTTCAAATCACTTTTGAAAGAAAACGGTCGCCAAACCAGTCGTGAATTGGCGGAAAAAATGAACTGCGATCATAAAACGATTCTCAATCACCTGCGTTCAATGGGTTTTACCAAAAAATGGAAGCCTATGTGCCTCATGAGCTGAACGAAAAAAACAAAGAAAGTTGTTTTCAAATTGCTTCTCAGCATCTCGTAGGCCATCGAGCAACACGCGGTCATAAACATCGTTTTTTGTAACGATTAGTCACGGGAAATGAGAAATGGTGCCTATTCATCAATATGAAGCAAAGAAAGGAGTGGGTGGCTCCAGGAGATACATCAAAGCCGAAAGTCAAGCGGAATCTTCATCCAAAGAAGATCATGATATGTGTTTGGTCGGACTGGGAAGCCATGGTACACTCGAAAATAATGTCACGGTCAGCAAGAAGCTCTACATTGCTCTCTACAACTGTACTGCGTGATTGAGACTATTCGTCTTAAAAGACCTGATCGTCATGGACAAACCATACTCTTTCACGACAACGCTAGGGTCCATGTTGCACAAGTCGTCAGACCCGCAGCCGAAGAGCTCGAATGGTTGGTCCTTCAGCATCCGCTGTATTCTCCGGACCTTACACCGGCCGATTATCATCCCTTTCCCTCTCTGTCAAACCATATGAAAGGCGTTTCCTGTGATAACAAAAAGGTCCTTAGAAACTGGCTCAAAAACTTCTTTGACACTAGACCATGCGATTTTTGGCGGAAAAGCATTAACAAATTGGTCGAAAGGTGGAAAGGTGGAAAGACGTTGTAAACAGCAACGGCGATTAACTTATTGATATAGTTATTGTATTTTGTTTTAATAAAAGCCTTCGGTAGAAACTCTACGAACTTATTCCCAAACCATAATAGTAGTCATTTGAACAGTAATTTTAAAGGTTTCATGTGTTTTAACCGCTATATAATATGCGAAATATTCCAGTTCACACCAAATGCGATACGCAGGACTTGAGAAAATATTTGTCGGCGGCAGTGTATTTCACGAGATGCACTCGATATCCGCCTAACTTGGTTATCTAGGGTAAGACTGAAATTACGTATCTACGCTGTTTATTTCTCTAGTCCGTTCCAAGATGGCATCCATTTTATGCCTCACACTCTAATATAATTGAGCGAGTTTTACTCGTTTCGTTCTCCAACCGCTTCGTTTTGAAGATACCTATTTATTTTACAATGCTCACTGCATGCTAAGGAGGAATAAACTTGCGGTCGAGGTACTTCCTCTCTTTTACTTACCGGCGAATGTAGGATCCACTGCAGATATTAAAGAGCTAATACAGAAAGCACAGACAGCATTCAGCAAGCTTTGCTCCATATGGCACTCGCAACAGATATCTAGAAATACGTCGATTCTGCTTTATACCTATGAAAGCTAGAACCCGTTGCAAAAGATCAGCAAGCACTTTATACTTTTATTAACTACTGACAGTGTAAAATCATGCGCATATTCTGGCTGAATACCATTCAAAATAATGTGCGCGTGCAAGCTACAAAGCGGAAATCTATTGTAAAGAAAATTACCAAACGGAAACAGAACTGATTTGGCCATGCACTACGCCAACGTAATGACGACGCCACTATACTGGAGTTGAATGGAACCCGCAGGGCAGCCGCCGCAGAGTTAGACCCTCTAATACATGGAGAGGGACTATTGAAGAGGAGACGGAAAAGAAAAAGAAAACACGGAGTGCAGTTAAAATACTGGGGCAAATTCGAAATCAGTGGAAACAATTTGTTGAGGTCCTATATTCCATACAGGAATACAAATATATACAAGTAACTTTTAGCCACTCATTTCAGCTCACCGACAATACGAACAACAATTTCAAAAAAATGTTCACTATATACCTGGAAAATGCGTGCTAAAATAATTACTCAATACTGATAAGGATTTATGATCGAGTTCATTAACTTCATTTATGTTTCGAGTATAGGTGAAAAGTAACTAAATGCCTTTAATAGGCATTCACATTACGACTCGCTCAACTTCGTATGCTCATATATGTGCATGTATGTATGCACACCCTGTATAATATTACTAACTCATATTGATTGACTTGCATACAACAAATAAAATTCAATTAATCTAACAGCACACATGTAAGCTTTGACATTAATATAATACATATGTATGTATATACTTACACATTCATACATACATACTTGATTAGTAAAGGTGTATTTTTTGGTGAACTCAAATAGCCACACAAAATGTGGTAAAACCAAATTAAATGGTAAAAAATAAAATAAAATGGCGCTACGACTGACATAAATCACACGTGAAAATTACCAAAACAAACATAAACAATCAGCACGAGACCAGCTGACCCAACAAGACGACAAAGCGTAAGACAATGGACGCGTAAGTATGCGACTATAGAATAAATGAAAGAATGCTTACGACGGAGGTTGAACGCCGCGCGACAGACGTGCATCTTCACACGTTGGTCACACTGGGGTGTGTGTGTATTATGTGCGGTGGAGGGAAACCACTCGCAGGCCGGCACAGCAGGTGGCCAGTTGACAGTTAAAATTTTTCTTAGTATTCATTTTAACTTTTTTGTATGTTCCTCTAGATTTTGTATTTTTTATTGGGCCTTTAATGGTAGGTGCAGTGTGTGTTGCTGCGTTGGTTCGTTGCTGCGTCGGTTGGTTTGTTGGTAGACGCCAACTTTATAACCTATAATATGAAAATAGTCAGTTGAGGTTTATTTATTAAAGATGCAGCGTGTGTATGTTTTTGTTTTTGGTCGCTTCATTATTTTTTATCACTTCATATCGTGGTTATGACAGACTGTGACAAAGCGTAGGGTTCAGCGGAGAAATTTATTGAAAAATAATTGGTTGACAGTTGAAATTATGTTATTAAACACGCAGCATAATCTTCAGCTGGTGGGAGGGTATTCCATGCACACTGACACACCTACATATGAAGAGCAAGGGGAGCACATTTCGACTTAATGGTGTTTTATATGATCAATTCTTAATTTTTATTAGACATTTAATAATGTGTTTTTATAGTTTTGTTAAATAAAATCAAATAGGTGGGGTAATGCTCATAAAGTTCCTTATCTTTTTATTTGTATTTTGTGCTGTAAACTTTTACGACACAAATTAGAATACATAGATGGCTTTTAGTGGATGAAACTGGAAAAATATAACGCGTCAGTTTTACGTGATCTTTAAGGAAGTAATAACACATTCGGTTGTGAAGTTTAGGCTTCCCCACTCGTAGGTAATAAACACTAACAATAATAATAAAAGCGTGGAATGCCACCTATGATTTTGCTATTCTTATATTGATGCTTTCACTTGGCTTACTTGTGATTTCCTTCCTGCCTGCCACCTAGATCGCTGCCTTAGCCCACTTAGAAAGCTGAAAGTCCTGGGCTGCAAAGTCAGTGGCTGCAGCTGAATCACTCCACTAGAAGGATGTTATAAAATTTGTTCATATAACCATTAATTTTTATTTTTTTATTTATCTATTTAACAAAGGAATACAGTTATATTCTTACTAGCTATGAACTCAACAACACTATCTATATGTTTGAATATGACTTAGGGCTAAGTTTTTCAATGTCGCTCCAGTAAATGGCAAGCCGATAGGCATTATTTAGTTCACTTAAGGATCGCGCAATGCACACATGAAACATGTCGAAATGGCGCATTTTTCTAACAGGTATATTGACAGGTAATCTTCTCAAGATATCCAATAGAATCAACTTCACTTGTTAGCATATTTAGTACAAAGAAACATCGCAAAAGTGTTTTTCTATTATGCAGTGATGTTAACTTCAAAAGCTGATTTTGAGAGTCATATGAAGGCAAAGTCTTTGAAAAGTTCAGCGGCCGTAAACCAAATTTTATAAAAACTTTCTGTAGGCGCTTAATTCCTTTTATGCAAGTGACTTGGAAGTGCCGCCAGTTAAAAGCGGCATATTCCAACAAATGCTATGTATAACTTTTTGATGATATAAGGGTCTGACAAATATGACAAACACGCCTGACAAAGGCCAACATAGTATAAGCATTCGAAATGAAGTAGTTGTTGTTGTAGCAGTAATACAAGCCCTCTCAGTGTATTGAAAGGTGGTTAGTGTCGTGCGCGGTGCCTTCACATGCAGGAGAAAGGGAAGTGAAGTGAAATTAAGTAGTCTACATATACGGTTACTCAATGTGAGTTTAGAGTCGAAAAATATCCCTAGGGGTTTAATTTTATCTACAATTTTCAGTTTAGACATCGAAATATGGTAAGTATAATGCTTGGTATTTGACTTTCTCCAAAAAACTACTTGAAAGTATTTGGCTGCATTCAAATATAAACGATTTTTCTCGCACCAAGAATAAACTCATACGAAATTTTAAGACCATCAGCGTAAAGGAGAAATTTCGAAAAGTGAAAACATTTACTTCTTTACATCCTTAATCAAAATTATCAGGACAAGTGGGTCGAGAATAATACGTTGAAAAATACCAGACAATACCTGGAAAGGACGGGAAGTTTTGTTTTCCAGTGCAACTGAGCAGGTCCTACCAAATAAAGATGATGCTATTCAAGTTAAGAAGGTGGAATGGAGTCCGAAATACACTAATTTAAGTTACTTAGCAAAATTTTATGAGAGACCTATCAAAAGTTTCAACTCTGTGTAGAAAATAGAAATGAATCTAATTATTTTCGCGCCTTAAAAATAAATGACGGCAAGAAATCCGTTCTCGCCGCAATTCTGTGCAATTTCATGCTATTAAATATATTCTAATTTGGCATAGGATACTCGTCAACCTGTTACCGGCTGTCCGTTGCGATTCTGTTCAAGAGGTTAAAGCTATCGATACAGAAAAAATTGAAAAAAATCCTCGGCACAGCTAAAACCATCTTTGTCTTTACAATAGTTCCAAAATATTTTTTCTAATAGAGGTCCCCTCAACAGAAAATGGCAAGCTTCTGAGTGTATTTCTGCCATGATTGTGTGTATTTCCTCATAAAAAGTCTTACTGCCGTTCGGGGGCGACCTAAAACATTAAGACGAACACCACAAATTGGATAGAGAGCTCGGCCAAACACCTAACAAAGGATATATGCGCCAATTATACATACACTATAAATATGCTTTCTCGCAAACGAAGTCGGCTTTGTTGACTCCTCTCCTGTTTGGTTTTTGTCTTGTAACCTTTTAAGAAATACAGCTCTGCAACTAACTTTGGTTTTTAGAAAAACACTCATAGACTGACAATCTAAGCCTCTGATTGCATTTATATTAGAAAATTTGAAAAGTAGGAAAAGTCTACATACGAGTATCTCACTGCAACAGATTCGAAGTAGAGATATTTATAAGATTTTAACCATCTTCCAGGATAAGTGTACTCTATTTTGCATATATGCAAACTTCTATCCGGCATTGCCCGAAGTGCTTGATAAAGAGTTCATAACTCCGTCGTTTAGCCTTTACAACCTTTGTACGGCGGCAGCTAACAATTTTCCCTTGTGAAAATCAAATGTTCTACATATACGAATATGTGTGTGCTGTAAACTCTAACGTAATGTCTACTCTCAGACGATATCTTTAGACCCTCCGTTAGTAACTCACTACGATTTTATTCACTCATCATTGACATAGGCGCGCATTCTCGAGATGCTGGCGTGCGCATATTAATCGTCATCAACAACTCAGTGAGCGAAACGAAAAGCTCAACGGCAGCAAGCTGGAATGCACAGAGCATTTTAATGGCGTGTTTGATTAGCGCGACAATTTCACGCAATGAATGCCAAATGGACAACCAGCAGACCAAAAGCAACACCTCACACACAAGCAATAGCCGTCGTTCAGCCGCTGCTTAAGCTGCCTCTTCGCCCCATTGTTGCAATTGACAGCTATGTTGCATATGTGTTGGAATCAAGCATCCTCAAACTCATTGCTTCTCTGCATGTGCCTTCCCCGTCTCTCCCACTACACCCATCCACCACTGCCACCTGCCATTTGCCGGGTTGCCGGTTGCGTGTCTTGGTCCAGCACACCGCAGTGGAAGCTGGCGACAGATAAGGATCGTGTTCGACAACGTGTATTATAGGCAGTTTGTGTGCATGTTCGTGATGTTAGCTCTACTGCCTTGTCACCCGTTCGCCTTGCAATTGGCTAGCTATGTACGTATGTATGTATGTACGTGCGAGACATGCAGATGCCAGTTACTGGTGTTGCTATTGTTGTTACGATGCTTTAAAAATGTTTTATTTATGGTTTTGCATAGCATCGTTGACTTGTTAAATGGGTGTTCCCTTTATATTCCGCTTTTGTGCCCCCAACATTTCGCCCCTTATCATGCGCTCTCAGCACACTCCACATTTTACCCATCATCCTTACGGTCTTTTATGTTCTACAACCTTTATTCTTGTCTTTATTCTTTTGCCTTTACCCTTCACATTTCGGAATGTTGTAACTAATCAACACCACCAACAAAGCAACAACAGCAATAAGACACAATAAAATTATAAAACAAATTGTCACTTGTCAGAAGCTGAAAACGTTTAAGGTCCAGCGATAAGCGACGGGCTGCTGCTATTGAATGAAGTTTTGCACCACATACTGCAATTGCCTGGACACGGAAAGAGCAGAAATTGGGTGGCGAAGAGCGAGAGAAGTGGGAGGTTAACATAACACAAGCACAAGTGTCGATTTTTGACATATTAACGTCACTTTAAACAATTGTAAATGCCAATTGAATTAGTTGACAGCCTGTTGGTTTGTATTGATGTAACAGATGTCGATTAAACACAGCAGTTTTGGTTTTCAAGCTGCTCAACTTTAACCAAAACTAAAGTAGAGATTTTATGATTAACCACATAGCAGAAATTTATTCTAAAAATATTTACATCTACAAGTATAATTGGCGCGTGCATCCTTTGTTAGATGTTGGTCCGAACTGCTGCTCCAAATTGAGATATGCGTCTTGAAGTTGTTCCACACATGGAGGGACTAACAGTTTTATGTCGATTCCCAACAACAGATAGTTTGTCAAGAGCCTTTTTATGGCAGAAAATCCAACTAAAGTAATCTAGCCATAGCCAAATAAATTTTTGCGTGACTATCAGTCGGTAGCGTCCGGTTTCAAAACCAACTGCGGACATGAAACATCAAATGATAGAAAAGATTTTTTCTAATAACAGTCGCTACTCGGCAGGTAATGTAAACCTCGAGTGTATAAAAAAGCTGTCATTTTCCATCTAATGGAACTTTCCTGAATAACAAGTACCGAACCGGCTTCCTGGAAAATATCCAAGATTTGAAAAGTAACAGGATTTCAGTTTCCATTATTACGGAAACTATATTTGATAAGAAGTTCAAAATCAAAATTCTATATAAAAAAATTTGGATAAACGGGTTCTCACTGAATGATGCAGGGGGAGCAGATATACACGTACATAAGTACGTACCCGACGCAAAACAATCTCAATCTACGTCAGCAAAAACCTTACGAAAGGTTTGAAATACGCATATATCGCCAACTTTTCAGAGAATCACACGACTATCAAAGCTGTGCTCTACTTATTGAATGACACAAATTCCGTCCATAATGGTTTATATGGACCTTTCAATTAAACAAAAAACAGAATTTCGATAATACCTCACCCATATCTTGATTTATTCTAATTCAACTCGTCTTTATTGGAAACCCCTTAAGCTCGTATATGAACATCAATGACCTGGATTATGTTGGCTGTGAGAGCACGTGCTCAAAAATGAGCGCAACACGATCTAAGTTTTCACCACTCAATCGCCAATTATCCACGCTGATTTAGCATTTTGACATTATTGAAAATAGGTTTAGTAAAGGATTATTATGATACGCTAGAGATTTTGTCAAGTATAGAACAGTATAATGTTGGGTACTTGGCCACTGCAGGATTGCTGGCAATGCGACCATCAGCAAGCAGACAAGAAGAGATTCATCTTTGGTTTTTCTTGAACCAGTCCCCTTACCCTTTTGACCTTGGCTGATCAAGGCTAAAGGCTAACGAAGATGCCAAGCCATTCAGCGGTGACAAAGCCAATGGGACACAGAATCGAGTGGCAAAAGGACAGCGAAGCTGATTGCTATAACAGTATAATGGGCTATTCCATTACTCAGTTCCTCACGGCCATGAATACTTCCAGACATACCCGTACCGCATGAGTAAAGTAAGCGACCCCAGGTGCATATACTGCGAAGCACCGATCGATGATGAAGAACACACGTTCTTTAGTATCGATAGATAGCTCTTAGAAAGAGATGATTTGAGTGAACAATGTCATCGGCAAGATGCTTGAATGCGAGGAGAACTGGATTGCGATTAAAAGATACGTTGAAGGCGTATTACAGAGAAAAATTATAGACATCGACGCAGTACAACGAAGCGAAGCGACATAAGATGAAGAGCTTTTAGCATGAAGCTTGCTACAAGCATGGTGAACCCAGACGTGGGTGAATAGAAGTCCTTATGAGCACTCTCGAAGTATTGCAGAAAGTAGTCCCGAGAAGGGAGCCTCCTCAGAACAGGTGGAGAGATTCTTTTAGTGGCTAAACGCCTCGACGCAGTAGGAGACTATCGCTTTTAGTGCGAGGGCATTTTGATCCCTATCTCACCAAAAAAAAAAAAAAAGACTAAGTACTTAGAAGATGTATGATTTGCGGGCGCTTACTGCAAGAAAAACCATGGCAATAATGTAAAGCTGTTAGGTAGTTCCGCCTTGAGATTGGTCACAGGCAGAAAGCCGATTATAACTGTGAATACCCGAATGGGTTTAAATTCGTATTTGTTTACAAAAAATACAACCGATTCCATTACTATTGCGAGTATTAGTAAGAGATATTGAGAAACAAAGATCTTCCAGGACGCAATCGGGAATCGGGTACTTCAGTATTCTCACATTGACAGTGCTTTAATAAAAAAAACTAATTTGAATGTTGAAATTAGCATTCAAATTGGGGAAAAACAGCTTAAAAAGTAATCAATTGAGTAATTCTGACTAACTTTATTGCGTACTGCATGCAGAACTGATTTATTTTCAGTACCGTTCACGCTGAGGGCAAGTATATTGCTTATTGGAGAATTGACACTGATTGCTATGAGTTCATCATTTTTATAATCATTATTATTATTATTATTATTATCATTTTGAGAATCGAAAATCGCCCGACACTAGTTTCAACTCGTATCACCTATGTATATATATATATATATATATATATATTTTAGATCTCCATTTATTTCATACAATCTGTCATAACAATAACAATAAGTACTAGTTTTACCTACAATTTAAAGAAGAATAACTTAGAGTAAGAACTCCCAGCATATATTTTATACAATTTTATAACTTTTGCCTGGCCTTTCGTTGGCCTGACATTTTTTTAATCTTGAAGATTAGTTTATCTTGGAAAGGTTATTTACTCGGTTATTCGGATGAGTGGCAAGTCGGTTGTTGTATCGCTGGCTGAAGGTGTTTATTTCTTCGAAAACTGTCGTAATTTTTAGTTCACGGTGCAATATCTGTTTTCGTACAAACCATGGCGCATTGGCACACATGCGGAGCACCTTTGACTGAATTCTTTGCAAAATTTCTAGATTTGATTTTGTAGTTGAGCCCCATAAGCACCTTATTGTCTAAGTGTGTAAGTGCTGAATTGTAGCCGATTAATCAGTGTATTCTCTAAATATTTGGCATTATCTGTTTGAGGTATTGGAACGCTGTTAAGAGATACGGCAGGACATGAACCGCTATTTTTCTCATCCAGTCGCTAACACTGTTTCTTTTAGGTAATCAGAAGTTATATCTATCTGTATATCTTACCCTACTTTATTTACTATATTTATCGCTACCGAATGAAGCTTTAACTTTTAACCAACGATTGGTACCTGTAGGTTCAATGACAAAATTAACTACTTTTTTCACTTTAGCCAAATTTATTGTCCAATCTTTAAAGGTGAACCTTAGTTCAAAAACTCATCGCAATTAAAAGATACTCTAGTGAACTGGCTTTATTTGCCTAGTTTCCTATACTAATCCGTC
The DNA here is from genome assembly GCA_037575425.1 of Anastrepha fraterculus. Classification (NCBI taxonomy): domain Eukaryota; kingdom Metazoa; phylum Arthropoda; class Insecta; order Diptera; family Tephritidae; genus Anastrepha; species Anastrepha fraterculus. The sequence continues at coordinate 6,730 of JAYXIM010051769.1, read as the reverse complement.
CTCCAAGTAATAACAGCTTTTTTTAAGTGTTTTTTCTCCTCATTTTAACGCCTTGCGAGAGTTAACTGGCGCTGCTCTGTTTTCTACATAACATGAAAAAATATTTTATAATGGCATCTTTTTGCTCGACGCCATTTGAGGCAACACGACGCGCTCGTTATGGTACACGCGCATATTGCACACGTCAGTATGTGAAATTTTCAGTTTGGAGCAAAAGTGCTTCGTAGTAGATGCTGATGCATAAAAGCTAAGTACACACTACGCTTGATAGAAGTGTCACATTGTTTTCTATTTAACTCACCTTTATAGACGACTATTGTATTTTTTTTTCAATTTTTTATTTTTTGCATTTTTTCACTTTTGATATGCTTGCTGATCTTGCGGTTTCATGGTTTTAGATACGAACATGCGCGCATGTTATGGAGTAGCTTTATAACTAAATAAGGGGAAATAAAATGGAAAAAATGAGAAAATGAGCAAATGTCGCAAGAAAACTAAGAAAAGACATAACCAAAGGTATTTTGAAATCTAAGATTTGTGAGATGTATGTTGCACCTATGCACCCTTTTGTCTGTCCTGCTTAGCTTGCAAAGAGCCTAACCGTCAGCTTATCAACTGTCAATGCTTAAAACGTTAAAAAACAGCAACAATTGCGACACCTTCGCGACAAACGAACACAACCAGCGCAATATTGAAATAAGAACAAGCCGTTAATGCGCCTGACAGTGTGCCGAGTAGCGATTAAAATTCCGCAGATTATCGATTAAATCATGCGTCTGCTTTCCTGCCTATTAAAAGTTGTGCGCATACATAGGTACGTGGTTTGTTTCTTTTCACTTCCTTTATTTTGCTTTACCCAAAAGTATGTATGTTTGTATGCATGTATGTGTGCATGCACATAAGTATGTGCGTAAGCGAAAGAAATATTTTACAAAATGAACAAGTGAAATAATTGTCCAAATGCATTGATCTAAACACCAAGTCAATGCGTTGCAGCCAAAAGTCAGCCAAGTCAACGACACAGTAATCGAAGTTGTCTTCGAGTAACCGCCCGTCTCCGCGTATTCAGCACGACAAGCAGCAGCCACAACAACAACAACAGTCAGAGCAACAAATACCAAGCTCCAACCGGCGAGTCGACAATTTAATGATCGTCTATCGTGTACTTAAGTGAAAAGAATTAATTTCGACTTTATCTTAAACTGCCTAGCAGCAGTCGAGCATGCGTGTTGACCACAGCGCGAACCTCGACGCCACCAGCAAACATTCTCAACGTACATACACACAAATGCGTAAATGCATAACTGACCGAGCGCATGTATGTCTGTCCTGTCAACTTTTTTCTACACGTCTGTCCACTTGGTCCATGGCTGCACAGCTTATTTCGCTGTGTGTCGAGGCGCTGTTGGCAGCATGTATTGTCAGCCAGGTGACAAATCTTCGACAAAGTACCCTCCACGCTCAACAATAATAACGACATACTTACAACAACAACTACTAAAGGCTTATGTTTTCCATCTTGTGTGTACGTATTTGTGTTTCCTATGTCCAGCTGCTTACCTCCGCCTCATTGACATTTATTCTCACTTCTTATTTCTGTGATCGGGTTATGTGCGTGGACCCACAACGTCGTTGCTCTACTCACCTCTAAGTGGTTTAAACACAATGGGCGCATATGTATGTATTTAGGCGAAAATTGTGGCGCATGCGCCGTTTGTTGTTGTTGATTGGTATAATATTTTCTGTACTCTGACGCACCGCAAACTGGGCATGCGGATCGTCAAGTTATATCGATGTCTCTTCAGTACTATGTAAGATATCCTTTGAGCGCAATTGGGTCTGAAAGTGCTGCCCTACATGCGGGGATCTTTCTCACGTATTTAGCAAACAGGCAAATAGCCCCGCGAATGCAACTTATTTGGTCATGCCGCGTACTGCTCTCACTTCACCACCCAGGGATAATCATGCAGATATTTTCATGAAAATTATCGGATTCATTTAATGAACTTCTAAGTGCTACAAAGTGCACCTTATCTCCAACCGGATAAGGCGCTGATACTCATGCCTATAGCCATTTGTAGTTTACTTATAGCCAAGGAAACCAAAAGGTAAATACAAGCTGGCAAAACCTCACAAAATTCGAACTAAGCAGACAGACATAGCCGAACTGGAACAGCGGTCGATCGAAAATCTTGTTAAGATTTAACAGAGACTATAAGAAAAATGATAGGGATCTTAACTGGTCATTGTTTAATAGGCAGTCACGTTAGAGGGTTAGGACTCCCGTACTTCGATTTCTGTAGAAGCTGTCTTAATACAGAAGAAGAGGAAACAGACAGACACCTTTTATGTGAGTGTGAAAGCTTAGCTATGAGAAGGTTGCGCACTCTTGATACAGCATTTTTAACCGATGTAGCGGACATAACCCATCTAAAACTAACGAAGCTCTGCTCGTTTATTAAAGTTACCGGATGGTTTGAAAAGGAACACGTAGGGAAGTATAAGCTCCTGTAGTATCACAATGGACCTGCGAAAGGTCTAAGTGTGTCGCTACGACAACCACCCAACCTACCAACCTACCAACCTACCTAATGAACTTCTATCCTCTTTTTAATGCAAATCAAATTCTTTTGACGTTTGGCCAGCTGCTTCTGTCAATCTCTAGAAGATCCCATACGGCAAATAACTATATTTGGGTATTATTACAATTGCTCAAAAAAAAGGAACTATGCTTCACCCCTGTCAGCTTTGCCCATTAAAACTCAAGTAAGTAACCTTAAGCCCCAAACTGGCTTTCATTTCAATAGAGTTTTCTCTGACATTTATTCAGCAGGCCGCTCACCATAGTTTACTATTCCCAATGATCAAAAAGTGCCGTGAAGGTGATGTTGACTGTTTTCTTCGATTGCCAAGGCGTTGTGCATCGTGAGTACCTTCCATCTGCCCAGACAGTCAATAAAGAATATTATTTATCCGTTTTGAAGCGTTTGAGAGATGCTGTACGTCGCAAGCGGCCGGAAATGTGGGCAAACAATTCTTGGATTTTGCATAATGATAACGCGCCAACACCAAGTAAATATCATCGTGCAAGCACCGTATTCACCTGATATGGCTCCGTGCAACTTCTTTTTGTTTCCCAAGTTGAAGTTACCACTTTGTGGAAGGAGATTTCAGTCGATAGAGGAGATCAAAGAGAATGCGACGAAGGAGCTGAAGGTCATCCCTACGTCAGCCTACCAGGGGTGCAGGACTGGGTTAAACGTGGGCATATGTGTGTTTCTTCAGACGAGTCATATAAAGGAGATAAAATAAATTTGCCTGATATTTAACTCTGTTTTGTTTTATTTAAACATTTCCTGCACTTTCTGATCATAGGGTACTTAGATGAAACGAAATAAAAATAAAATAAATCATTAGCGCATACAGCCTCTTGGGGCATTTGGCCTCCTCCTATTTGTGGCGTGCGTCTTTTTAAGCCGACTCTGAACGGCATATGTTTTTTTGATGAGGAGCTTTTTCATGGCAGAAAGTACTCGAAGCTCTGCCATTGTCTAATGAGGGACGTCCGTTATAAGTAAAATCTTTTTCTATCATTTTGCTGTTTCATGTACGGAGATTCGAACCTACGCACTTCCATCAGGAGACATCTCAACCCAAACGGTACTTTCTAAACTTTCATCGGTCTCATCGTCGCTAGTGCGATTGATATAAAAATACATGAATTCAGATTATCTAACTTTAACACAAAGCAATGCGTGCAAAAAAATGCAAAGGTAATATTGAGGAACAAAAACTTTCTTTGAAATGCAATGCGGACATCTTTTGAAGTATATTTTTGCGTTAAAACAATACGTCACGTAATCCAAAAGACGGTCGCAAAAGTTATCACAAAGTCGATCAGCGACAAAAAATCGAAAATCTCGCACATAAATCAAACAACAACATGCCCATTACAACAATCATTCCTTTTCACACCAAAAACATGTTCAACTGTTAGTTTATCCACACTAACGCACACACACACACATACGCACACAAAGGAGATTCCATGCAAACTAACGAGCCACTCAGCCGCACTTAATAAATTAATTACAAATGACAATAAATTTAATTGAGCGAATCTTGTTGGTTATAAATCTTTGGCGTGATCCGCATTTGAGTCACAAAAGAACATAAAAATAATATAAAGTACTCGTGCATACGCTTAAATTTGGCTTCAGGAAATTATCCTCTTTGGTGAAAATTATCTGAAGATTAAAAATGGGTATTTTAAAGGGTGCCCCATTGGCTGATTTCTTGCTTAATCACATGTTGGATTCAATATTCAATGTCTTGAGCAGCATTCCGAAATACACCAATGTGTTTGTGGTGAGAACTATCGATATCGATAACTATGGTTTGACAGCTGAAAATGGCAAGCTGTGTTGACATTTCTGTTCAGTAAGGTTTGGGTAGTCAACATGAATCATTTCAGCCCAAAACAACGTTTCTTAATTGAGGAAATTTAGCGAAGTGTTTAAGAAGATACCGAAATGTCGATTCGTCCATAGTGAAAAAATTTCAGAGGTCTGGCAAAGATCAGACCATTAGCGAATTTGAAAGTATCATTTGATGAGCTGACGGAATCGGAATTATTTGGTCTTTTAATTTTTTTACATCAAGTCGAGAATATGATGTCATGTAAATGGCCGCCGCCACAGTTTTTTTCGAAAAAAAAAAAATCAACACAGCCATCGCTCATGTTACTCGCTCAACAACGACTGATTGGACGAGTATGTGAATACAAGGTGGCGCAAAAGTAACCTTGCGATGTTTTTTGGCTGTAATTTAAAAAAAAAAATGAAAAACTTTGATTCTTCTTGTGGACTATTTTTATTTGGTCTTTTAATTTTTTTACATCAAGTCGAGAATATGATGTCATGTAAATGGCCGCCGCCACAGTTGATTGCCATTTGAGCCCTTTTTATGGCACTTTCCATCACTTTGGCCAAAACTTCCGGCGATAGGTCTTGACGGACATTGTCTTTAAGAGCTGCAAGAGTCTGAGGCTTGTTGACATAAACCCGCGACTTCAAAAAGCCGCACAAAAAGAAGTCTGGAGCGGTCAAATCAGGCGATCTTGCTGGCCAGTGCAAATCGCCAAAACGGGAGATTAGGCGCCCGGGAAATGCATCCTTCAGCATATCGGTTGTGGCACGTACAGTGTGTGCCGTTGCACCGTCCTGTTGGAACCACATGTTTTCCAATCCCAATTCATCAAGTTGCGGCAAAAAGAACTTGTTGATCATTGCTCTGTAGCGCTCACCATTCACAGTAACCGTTTGGCCCGCGACGTCTTCGAAGAAAAAAGGTCCGATGACTCCTCCAGCAAAAACAGCATACCATACAGTGACTTTGAGCGGGTGTAATGGCTCTTCGTGAGTTACACGCGGATTTTCAGTGCCCCAGAAGCGTAAATTTTGCTTATTTACGTACCCGCTAAGATGGAAATGGGCCTCATCACTCATGAAAAATCATCTTCTTCTTGGTGGTGATTAAGGATGGCTTGAGCGTATGTTAGACGCGATTGGCGGTCAGCAGCTAACAACTGATGCGCCGTCTGGACTTTGTACGGAAACATCTTCAAATCTTGTACCAAAATTCGCTGTAAAGACCGTCGACTGATACCCATTTGCGTGGCACGTCGTCTGGTCGATGTCGACGGCTGCAGAACGGCTACTCCGGGGTCTGCCACGCCTGGTAGCATCTCGTGTTGTGCCAGTCTCTTCGAGGCGAGCGGCTAAACGTCGCAGTGTTTCACCAGTAGGCGTTGAACGGCGACGAAATCTGCGACGAAATTCACGTCGTGCCAAAGTCATCGACCGATTATTGGTCAAATAAATAGTCAGCAATATTCCGGTAGCAGTGTAGCGTAACATTGTTTATTAACGTGTATTTCGCATGGGTTTACTACACAAATGTCAAAACAGAACTGACATTAGGGGCCAATCGCAAAATTTATAGCATTTTCTGATAGGAGGATTACTTTAGCGCCACCTGTTACATGTGAAATGAGCGGCCAGTGTACCCGGTAATGTAGCAGCCGAAGTTACTCGCTCAATTTCGTTCTTCATGATAGCTGACGGCCAAACCTCATAATCTATAATTCTTAGATACGTCGTTGTCCTCAGTTTGTTAGCCTTTGACCTTCGACTACGTTAAAAATTTATATAAGAGAATATTGGCTTACGTCCCTATAAAATTCAGCTCCTGCATGAATTGATGCCAAGTGACCATCTTTTGCGTCGCATTTTTGCCGATTAGTCTCATTTAGATTTATATGAAAATTCAGATTTATAGGAAAAAGTAGTTAAAGATTGGACTGACTGAACGGGCTATGTAACTCGTAGCCGTGGGTCCACCGAATATCACATTCATAAAATTTGCCATGAAATTATCTATCAGATTATAATAAAAAAATTCATTCCAACAATATTTCTGTTTTATAGGTAGTATCATTTTAAGTTCTCATGCTCTTAAAAACACCTTTATTTAGAGTCCGACCGATAAATCGGCATGGCTATCGACTTTGACTGCTTTTCAACGATTCTTTGCATTTTTATCACGCACTATTCTTGGAATATTATAACTTTACTGAAAAAGCCAGTCTTTTAAATTATTTGCAATTTAATTTCCACGCATTTTTTTTAAGGTGTGGAGTTAGAAATACTTAATGAATCTGTCTATATTC
>JAYXIM010051768.1:0-13246 GCA_037575425.1 Anastrepha fraterculus | reverse complement strand
CCCACTACGCAAGCCACTTCTTCCAATGACGGCATTTTTTTAAATTTTAAATTTTCTTGTTTTGATTAGTTCGTAATAATTTATTTTTGGCAATAACTGCTGTCAAATGTTCACATGAAATAAAATCATGTTTTCAGCGAAATTTCACGGCTGTGAACCGAGTATCACCCTTTAGAATAAAGAGCCATGCATAGCAAACGAAATGGTGTCAACTTGTTGGATGTGGAATTATGCTTCGAATGGTGAATGAAATACTTTAAGAAAACTTAAAACTCATATTCATGGTTGGTACGTCTATTAATCTCCATAGTTCGTCAGAATATCTCTGTTCAAAGTTGACAACAGATAATTTTCTTTGAATTCATTACAAATAATTTCACAAGGCATACGCCAATTATGGTGAGTTGGAGAAGTAATAAAAACATGGAAGTGACAAATGAGCTACAAAACAAAATAACTTGCGAGTCCATGTTTATTACGACGTTTTTATTCTTTTGGTATGAACTATTTTACCTCCTTAAATATTAAAAAAAAAAAACATTTTAGCACCCTGAGTTTAATTAATAAAAATAGTTTGTATACCAAATAAGTGCGTTCCTTCGTTTGATCCCTTTAGTTTCATTATAATACGCAAGACTATTACTCTCTATGTATATGGTAATACGAGGGTTGCCTCTTAAATTTCGACGCCATTATAACACTACGTGTAATGAGCTGTAATTCGACATTATTATCGAAATTCGTTGATATAACGTTTTCACTTTACGAGCTTTTCTGTTCTTTTTTCAGTAAGTTGAAAAATGCATCTCGCCCAAATTGTGGAATTAACTCGTGAAAATTTTCGAGCGATGATTTACTATGATTTACGAGGTGGATTATCGAGACAGGAGTGCATTGATCAACCTACTTCGACTCGGCAGACGCTAAAGCACCATATTTAACCACTCTGAAACGCTTTTGTTCGGGTTGTCTAAAAACGAGTTGCCATGCCAGAAGCAATCGATGCTGTGCGTCAATTCATAACGTAAGATCGTCATGTGACATATCGCAAGATAGAGGCATCCTTGGGCATTAGTGGAATTAGGATTACATACAATATTGCATGAAAATTTGCTCTCGTTAGATACCGCATAATTTGATTTTTGCCCAAAAAACAACTAGTGTCGATTGGTGTAAAGAAATGTTGAAGAAACAGTCGCCGTGATTCAAAACACTTTTATGACATCGTAACAGGTGACGAATCTTGGATCTAAGTAAATAAGGAAGTCGGAAACAAATCAGCAATCTACAGTATGGATGTTCCAAGATGAGCTTAATTCAACAAAAGTTGAAAACACCTCAAAGCAAATGGTCGCCTGTCCGAAAATCTGGTCATATTCCACTAGAGATACGTAAAACAGTCAATTCTAAGCGGTACGCAATCACTTGTTTGTCAGAAGTGTCAGAGAATTAAGCAAAACCAACCGCCGACGACGAATCATCCTTCACCACGACAATGCGAGCTCTCACGTATCGGCTCCCACAAGAGAGTTTTTGAACACTCAAAAGATCGAACTCATAGGTTATACGCCTTACAGCTCTAATTTGGCATCTTATGATTTATTTTTGTTCCCAAATATCAAAAATAAAATGCAAAGTTAATGTTTTTCAACGCCTGAAGAAGCTTTTGAAGCCTTTAAACAGCTTGCTTTGGAAGTATCCACTTCTGAGTGGCAAAAGTGCTTTGAAAGTTGGTTCAAACGATTGCAAATGTGCATTGACTTTCAAGGAGAATATTTTGAAAAACAATAAAGCTATTTTCGATATTATTTGACAGTGTTTTCATTATTTGGCGCGATATATAAAAGGCAACCCTCATAGTAATATGAGTAATAACGGAAACGGGCATGCTAAAATTGGCTTCCTTGAATTTACTTATGCTTTGGATGGCCAATATTAGCGTAGCATTAAATCTATTTGAAATGCGGATAAGTCATTTATGTTGCGTTTACATCTAAAGAGTGACACTTTAGCAGTTTCTAAATAAAATGTTTGCACGATTACACTTAAACTCTTAAAACCTCTAAAAAAAATATCTCCTAAGAGGAGCATAGACCGGAACTAATCTAAAGTGTTATTCTGATCTGGGTAATATTTTGCGCATTTGACATTCAATGTAAAGGCACGTCGGAGAGCTAATATCAAATTACTAGATCCGCTTTTATTTTTAGTTTTCAATACAATATTTAAGTTGTGAAGTGCCTACAGAAAGTCGTTTATCTATGCAAGTAAATTAGTTTGACCGTGAAAGAAATAAATTACAATTTCAATTAATAAAAGAGAACAGACTCGATGCGGCTGTAAAAATAATTGCATAACGCCGCCAAACCTCGTTGAAGTGTATGATCTCAAACATCATACAAAACTCATACAATTCTATATATGTGCATATGTCTCATATATAAATATTATTTGTAAAACCCACTTTGGAGAAATGCGTTTCCATTTTACTGCCACAATGAAAAAAAACCTAAACTAGTAAAACAAACATCTGTTTCAGGACTAGTACGGGACTAGTACATATTGCACTAGCCCAAAAGCGAACCGCTCAGCAGTGAGTAAAAGAGTCTGAAATTGTGAAATCCGACAAATACAGACAATAAATCGCCCTCCTCAATCGTTTTGACCTTGTGAGTTGACTTCGGCATCTGCTGCAAAAAATTGTTGATCAAGCCGGTAGGGACAGAGATAAGATTTTTTTTTTTCAAATTTCATAAACTAAAATATTTTACCTTTTTGAAGAATCAAGCGAACCTCTTAAATGTTACGTCAATGCTCTACTTCATTTGCTGTTGTAGCAGCATAAAAATTTCCCATATACCTATATGCGGGGAATGTTGCTGAAGTGACAGTCTGTGGCCAGATATTAATCCGGGTCGTTCCGGTTACGAAGAACCGACTGTTCATGGGAACAGCTCTAATTCATTCGCGAGAAGTCGAAAAAGTGTTGCTGTTTATATCGCATGCAAACTAGTAAAAGAGCTAAATTCACTAGACGCTCGCAGGTCAGTACAAGTGGATTTTCCCGCAGAGTGCGTCGTTTTTGCAAATTTAATATTTTCTTATTTATTACTCTATATTTTCACCATTTAATGCATGCTCGACATTTTTTTTTATTAAAGAAAATATCCAACGACATCGTCAGGAAATAAAAATTGTCAAAAATCAACGCGACCTTTGAGCCACTTCAAACTTCCACTTTATTATCTCAAAATTCAATGAGTTATAAAACTGTATACCTGAGTTTTATCTAAAGAGTAAAAAGTTTGAACTATTGACGAAAATCTGCTGAATTTGTATACATTTTGTACAAAGTTTTTAACTTTGTGTTATATGTTTCTTGTTATAGTATGAATTATATATTTGTGAAAAAATAATTGAAATTAAGAAAATAATTAAATAGATAGTCAAAACTTGTTAATATGTCGCGTACACTTTCTTTGGACGCTGACAGTATAAGAGTTGAGCGATTTGCTATTCACCACATTTTGCGCTAAGTTTTTAAGGGAATTCTGTCAATGACATTTGGTATCTGTCACATGCTGTTTATTTATGGATTATTTTAAATTTTGCCATTCAGAAAGCGTTGCCATACTCGATTCTCTGGCACGTAAGAAGACAAATTTGAGTGACGTTCCCATGGCAGCCGGTTCTACGTTATCGGAATGACTCGGGTTTTTCCGAACCAAGGGCTGCCGCCCCAGTAAACTAGCCCTATCTAGTGAACCGTTTATCATCACACACAAATTTGAGTGTTAATTAAATTCTCTTTGTCAAAGGTCAAGATTATCGATGAACTTTCACTGCCAAAATCTAATAAAGAGTCATGCCGCCAGTTGTTCTGTGCTAACTAAGGAACAATTTTCTACTTTTCTAAAAAAAAAATTTTTTTTGATATAAAATTCTATTTGTTCGGACTGATTAAAACAAGAGTACCGAAAAATCTTCTCGAACTTTTTGGTGTTTCTCTGAGATAATAAATTCAGCAAATAAATAATAAATTCAGGGACTGTGCTAGTTGGTTCTTGGTAGGTAATGGTAAACCCATTTGTACATTCCTGCCATCAACAAATTTGCCATAAAAACGATTTGTCGTTCGAAGGTGGCAGGAAACTATGCAGGCCCTTCCACTAGTGCAACAACATTAAGAGAAGCTCACCCAATTCTAGTACATGTAACTTTAGTTATATATATTTGGGGTATTCACAAAGGTATCGTAAGAGTCATAAAATTAAACGGCTTAATTTATTATTCAGGGAGCTCGCAAGGCACCGTACAAGTCGTATGATGAATTTTCACACAGTCCAAAAATTAGTTGGCTATGGTTTTGAGACTTTTAAACATTTATTTAACCGTTAAAAACTTTACGACCTAAAATAATTCGACTCTTACGACGCCTTGTGAACGCAATAGTATATTCAATATGGCGCAAAATTAATCATCCTATCGAAAGATTTATAATTTTTGAAAATGGCGTCGTACGTCAGTCATATTTGGTGGCAGCTGCAGTATACAAACAGACAAGCAATGGAGCGCGTAAAGGTCAATATAAGGAATTTTCTCATTCAAAATAATTTTTTTACATTTAAGAAAAAAGCGATTCAAAAACAAAATTGGATGATTAATTTTGCTCCACCCTGTACATACATATATTGCTATACATATTGCATAGATTTTTTTGTTTAATTATATTTGTTTTTAATTTAGTTACTGAACTCATTTATTTATTGCTTAAATTTTTGCTTAACAGGAAGTTCTCAATACCACTTGAAAATTGTGCGCGAAAATCAACAACAAACACAGCTCGCAAAAAAATGTAGCACATCAACATTTTCAAGTTTCAGCCATTTATTTCTTTATTTTTTAGTTTAAATTTCCTTTAAAATATTTTTTTCTCTATATATATATATATTTTTTTTGTTTTTTGATAAAAATATAGCTCACTATATAATAAAGACCATAATAATCCAAGCTTCAAATTTTGTACAAGATTTATAAAAATTCGACAAATTTTCGTCAAAATTCCAAAATTGTTAATCAGAATTAGCAAAAAGATGGGTACACTGTTTTATTGCCCTTTAAATTTTATGATAAGAAACATTAAATTTTCTGATAAGAAAAACAAATTCGAAGTGAAGTGAATTTTCGATAATTTTTTTTAGGGAAAAAATTTTTTGAAGTGAAGTAAATTTACGATTTTTTTTTTTTAAGGAACAATTTTTTTTTAAGTGAAGTAATGAAAATTTTCGATAATTTCCTTTTTTTTAAGGGAACCAATTTTTTTTAATATAAAAAATATATGCATAAAAAGAAGTAGTGGATTTATTATATGGACGGTAATCCTCCATTAATGAAAAAATTATAAAAAATTAACGGTATTATGTATCAACGGCGGCCGCCGTAGCCGAATGGGTTGGTGCGTGATTACCATTCGGAATTCACAGAGAAGTCGTTGGCTCAGAATCTCGGTGAAAGCAAAATTAATAAAAACATTTTTCTAATAGCGGTCGCCTCTCGGCAGGCAATGGCAAGCCTCCGAGTGTATTTCTGCCATGAAAAAGCTCCTCATAAAAATATCTGCCGTTCGGAGTCGGCTTGAAACTGTAGGTCCCTCCATTTGTGGAACAACATCAACACGCACACCACAAATAGGAGGAGGAGTTCGGCCAAACACCTAACAGAAGTGTACGCGCCAATTATTAATTAATTAATGTATCAACTTCAATTTCGCACTTAATTGTACTAAAATTCAATGGGCTATAAAATTGCATACCAATTTTTTCCCTTTGTGCTGATAAAAAAGTTTTAAATTTAGATGCAAATTTGCACAATTTTTCTAATTTTTGTATAAAGTTTGAGATTTGGATTTATATGGTTTTTTGTTAGGCAATGAGCTATAATTTTATAATAAATACCGGTCAATTATATTTTTTTCGCAGTGTGCACTTTGAATGAAGCAAAGTTATAGCCTAGACAAACGGTAGCGTTAATCGGGATTAACGACTTACTTCGGAATTATCTCAGGAATTAAGAGCAACTAATGCGGATTGACAACTAGACTTAATTCTGATAATTTAAGCGGATAAGGGGAATTTTCAGTAGAAGCATTGCCAAAAAAAAGACAGTTAACATCCAATAAATAAATCAGCGGTTCACAAATCCACGTAACAATCCTCTGGAACACTGGAATTTTAATCAGAATTAACTGCACCGGTAATCCCGATTAACGCCGCCGTCTGTCTAGGCTTTCGATTCTTATATTTAACTGTAGGCGAAAAGTTGCGTAAATCATACGCCATAGTAACTCCACCCATTTCATCGCACTTTATTACAATATTATTTGTCTTATCGGAGAAAAAAAAATTCAGTGACAAAGTGGTAAAGAATATAAACGTCAACGCACGTATTGGGATTATTATTTTTTTAATTGTTCTAAACAGAACATTCGTCAAGCATATCGTAGTTTAATTTTATTTTCATTTATTTATTTAATTAAAAAGAAGGTTCATTTTTGCGCTCAAACACTTGGCCATTTAACAATCCAGCATTTATGTGTGTAAGTATGTGCATATTTTGTCATCCACTGTCGCTACTGGTTCATCTGTGGCTGTTTATTATAATTTTATTATAATCGCAGTACATTCGTAATCTTTATACGTTAGTAAATTTCAAAAATGATTTCATTTCCAGGTGCATTACGTAATTAAATATTTGAATTAGCATCTGTAGATTAGCGTTAAGAATTGTTGTGAGCATCTCGCTTGTAAAGAAACAAAATATCAGCTTCAAGCAATTCATAAAAGAGCAAAAGGTTTTTTTTTTTTGTTTTTGTTTTGTTTTAATCGAAAATCAAAGGGTAATCACTGTATTTTGGGCTCTTAGAGCGGCGACTTTTTAAGCATATTCTTATTCGTCAATGGTTTATTTTTTGCTCGACTTAACAACATTTCCGTATATTTCATTGAGTTGTTAAAAATTGCATTTTAAATATTTACTAACAGAGATCACTGAATTGTGTGAAATAGGCGATGCGCGATACGAGTACGCGCTAGATGCGATGTGCGCGCTTATCTAGGAACGCCAATACTGCCAGCAACTGTCAGCCGTCGGTCGACGGCTGCTACCCAAACCACCAGTCGCTGATCATAGGCAGAAGCGCCAGCAGTGCACAACCAGCTAATATGCGTACCAACAATAGATCGTCGACAGAACTGATAACCCCCACGCCCGCGTGCTCTGTATGGATAGATAGCGCGTTGTTTTTGTGTTCGCTGCGTTGCGGAGAAGGGTTAGTTGGGCTCAGCGGAAGGCGTTTGCGACCGCGTTCGCTTTTGCATTTACGACTTTCGCGGCGTCATCAACGCTTTCTGGCATTTACATAGAAAAGTGCATATGTATGTGCTATAACACTTTCTGTGAGTAAATGAGTAGGCAAACGAGAGCGTCAAGAGCATTGGTAAGTGGAGGCCGTAAGACTCAAACGGCGCACACAGAGAGCATACAGTGGCAGTCATTGTGTGCTCAAAAACCACAAACAAAACCAAAACCGAAACACTTTCCTGCTATCAATTGAATCAACCCACAGACTTTCTTCAACAACAACAACAAAAACTAGGCGGCCGGCAATAATATGAACAAACAATTTTGCCTACGACCAAAATATCAAAATGAGAATGCAACAACAGCAGGAACATTAAACGGCAATAACCCCATCATTAAATGTGGCTTTGCAAAGCAATTCAATGCAGCTGCGACCACGACCACGCACTTCAACAGTTCAAGTCCCTTTCTTCGTTTGACACTAACAACCATGGATCATACAAGAGCCAGCAGGAAAAATCTGCTTCACAAATTAATGATGAAATAATTTGATAAGCCTAGAATTGTATTTTTCAGTGCTTGTTTCTAGTAGCTAAGATCAAAGGACCCCTAACTTTCAGGTGTTAAATCACAACTTTTATTACGGGTTTTCCAATAACAGGTGTTATGAATGAATGAATTGCGCTATTGAGAGATGATCAACGATTTTTTATGGCCGGAATTCGATGGTATTGATCTGAACAACGTTTATTTTCAACAAGACGGCGCTACATGCCACACAAGCAACGAAACCATTGATCTTTTACGGAAAAAGTTTCCGGACCGTGTTATCTCTCGAAGAGGTGATCACAATTGGCCTCCGAGATCTTGTGATTTAACACCTTGTGACTTTTTTCTTTGGGCCTCGTGAAGAAGGTCTACGCCACCAGCCCAGGGTCGATTCAAGACCTGAAAGATGGAATTCGTGAGGGTATCGAGGACATAGGGCAGCCACTTTGCAATTCAGTTATGGAAAATTTCATGAAAAGGATATTGTCCTGTAAGCGTGGTCGTGGTGGACATTTGCCTGATGTTATTTTCCACTATTAACGGCATACCTTCCTCTTTATAATGAAATAAACATCCGATCATTTATTTAAAAAAATAGCAGTTTTCTTTGAATATCAAAATAACACCTCTTATTGGAAAACTCTTTACGTTTCTCTAAAACAGTACCAAAAATATTTCAAGGGTAAATATGGGGGTTTTCAAAAGTGAGGCCTAAATGTCAGTAGTGAATAATTTCCAGACGGTACCTTTTCTTAGGTGGCGCCGTAGCCGAATGGGTTGGTGCATTACTACCATTCGGAATTCACGTAGGTTCGAATCTCGGTGAAACACCAAAATTAAGAAAAACATTTTTCTAATAGCGGTCGTCCCTCGGCAGGCAACTGCAAACCTCCGAGTGTATTTCTGCCAAAAGCTCCTCAAAAAAATATCTGCCGTTCGGAGTTGGCTTGAAACTGTAGGTCCCTCCATTTGTGGAACATCATCAAGACGCACGCCACAAATATGAGGAGGAGCTCGGCCAAGTCCCCAAAATGGGTGTACGCGCCAATTATATATGTATATATACCTTTTCTTAGGTATGTTATCCTTGACATTTGACAAGTAGACAGATCTACAATTTTGGTTTTCTGTTGAGAATATTGCTGCTGTAGCGCAAAATGTTGCTGAGCGATTTTAAACATCGATATCTCGACGTTCTCAACGATTCGGCATTCATGAATCGATTGATTTTATCTAAATGATGTAATTTTTCACATATAATTGTTGAGAGTCGTATTTTGAATAAAAAGAATGAAGACTGAAAAAAACTTGAGGCGTACTGGATTTTCAAATAACTCCACAAAAAGAACTCCGGAGGAGGCAGAGATCTGGATGTCCAGCAAATGTCGGTGTTTTTTGGCATCGCGTGTCCAGGGAATTTTCGTTGCAGAAACTGCGTTGTATGATTTACGGTGTAACATAGCGCACTGTGTTATAACGGTCTAGACCTATTTCAGACATTTGTGACAAGACATAACAAGCCAACATCCAAGATATCGATTCCCATCGACCGTTGTCCCTTCTCTGCAGCAGAATGAAGATGGAAATGATGGTCATTGTAATGTCTTGGCCGTTGATGGACGTCATGTGGATGGTCTCCCATTGCCCCGTACTCAGCGAAATTCGAGAACAAATGACGTGCTGTCAGTCGGTTCTTGTTGGCCGGGATATTTTCAGCGATTTGCACGTCGAGTTAACGAACGACTATTTTCAATGTAGTGCATCACTGATTCGGTATGAAGCGATTCATGGTTAAAATTTTACTGAATTGTCGTTTCAGAAGCATCATATTCGAGCCAATCGATTGATAAATGAAGTTATTCAATGTTTACATAAAGACCTAAAAAATGCCGCTCCCGTTTTTATTTGTGTTAGTGACGAAATATTAATGACGAAAATTTTGCTAATCGGATGAACTGTTTGAAGAAGTAATGAAAAGAAAATGCATAAACAACAAAAGCTACTACAAATTTCGAACTAACATCCTGACAATAATTTTTCTAAGGAAGCGGAATCTAAATTCAGAATGGCCCCAGTACGTTTTCGAAATATTTCGACTTAAATGTGCAACACTATGAGATATTTTTGTTTAATGTCGAACCGAGTCTCCAAGTACAACTTTTAGCCTTCTAAGCCCATCACGATAATGGCACTGGACTGGAACCCGCAAGGGAGCAGTGGTCGCGGTCGGAGAAGGTCGATATTCCTAGCAGATGCCGACATAACATGGGACGACGCAAAAACAACAGCCCAAAACCGTGTTCGATGGCGGTCCTATGCTACCGAGTGGAGTTAACAAAGAGATAAAAAACATTTTATTAGGCAAACTTTACTTTGGCTCACAGCCAAAATGATGCAACAATCACTCCTAGCAACATCAAGCTAAAATCTTGCAAATGTATTACCCCAAAAATGTTTTGTTTGCTATCATTATTTAATCTCATATATGGTATTTGTGTGTTTTTGAGAGAAAAAAAATTGTATTGTCCATACGTGACAAGAGCAAGCACGTAAAATCTTTATTTACCTATACGCAAATATGAAGTCACAGCCAAAATGATGCACACGCATTTAGTGTTGGTTGAGACAAAAAAGTGCCAAATTTTAAATGCGAAAGAGTGATATTAGAGCCTGGGAATAGAGCAATCAAATCTGACACTAACAAATTGTGGTCGCGTGTGGGAAATTAAAATCGGTCGTCGAGCATCTGTTGAAGTGCGCGAAATAGAAAAGATGGCAAAAACCAACGAAAAATCGCTATAATGGTTAAATTAAGCCCTAGCACTTCTAAGACGCTTATTGAGCGTTACGTATGCGAAATAAGGCAAAAACTGCACATAAACAGATTTTCAGTGACAATGATTCTAGGTGGGCTGGCCATATAACCGAAGATAAGAACATCTGAAACCATAATTTTTGCTGACGAAAGCAAGTTAAATCTTTTCAGATCAAAAGACAAACGTTTTGTTTGGAGAAAAGCAAATGCATAGTCAAACACGGTGGAGGACACGTTATGGTATAGAAACGCATGTAATTTGAAGCAAGCGAATATCTATTTTTTATTAAAAGTATTGGGCAGGCATCGCATGGTTGGTTGGGCGGATTTGGTTGCAGGCCAGCATAATCGCAAACTTCTCATGTTACAGGGCAACATCTGCGGATATTCCTTTCAGATAGTCAATGCAGGCTGGTGGAACAAAGCAGGAAATGAGCCTTACCACCTTAAGCGTAAACCATAACGCTACTCTTAATCTGGCCAATCCGGCTGAGGAACATCGAGAGAGTCTGAAGGACCTTAGCGTAAACCATAGCTCCGGAAATCGGAATTGGCAGGAATTATCTGCCATGTGTAACATTTTTGCAGAATCGGTATTCACACTGCTGGGTGCAATCAAGAATGCAATCTCCTCAAAATATCTATGAATCGCGGATTATAGGTGGAAGGATCAGATAACCTGCAAAGTGGTATAGTCGTGAAGGAATAACCGTATAACTTGTTAATAGCGAAGATGTGGCAACAAAATGGTACGGGACCGGTAATTGGATTCCTGGTGAATCCCCCTTTTAACCAACCGACCAGTTGGGAGGGCTTAAGTATTTGAATATCTTATCTTAAAAGAAAGTTCCCTAAAAAGTGACACAAAATTAAACATTCGGGACAATTTTTGCTTGTATCGGGAGCCGAAGCATAAATCGGCGATTGTACAGAATTTGCTCATTTGCTCACCAAGCACAATCGTCATATTTGAATGTTATTGAGAACCTGTGGTCGGTTCCAGAGAAAAAATTCAAAAACATGAAATTCGAAACTAATCTGAGCTCAAAAACATGCTCATAAGAATGGCAAAAAATTTCTTCTGGATATAATAAAAAGTTGATGGAGTTGGTTCCAAAGAGCCTCCAAGCTGTTATTCGCCAGGACGGTTAAAGACTTTATTCAAATAACTGTAAAATCTTACTTTCTAGCATTCCATGGGCCGCCACACCAAATGTTGTATTGCACCATACAATAGGAAAGGCAAAGAGATTTACAAAATGGGAACGAGAGAGGCTTTACTAATCAACTATCTACTTAGTCCAAAGTAGTACTTGCTGACAAGTAAGATTCCCCGTTAGATTGTTAAGTGTTTTTTAATCCAATTTGTGATATGTGGCTCGATATCCTAATGGAGGACTTTATAGTTTTATGCCGCCTACAAACAATGGTTAGTTTAAGAGTACAAGAAATTTTTGGATGACAGAAATACTTCCTGAGGCTCGCCATTGAATGCCAAGAAAGATTTTTCTGTTTCATGTCCACAGTGGGCACTGAACGGCTTCGCTAAAACAATCATCAACAATTGCATTGCCGAAATTGTTTTGATAGATTTCATCAGAAGTCAATGCAGGGATGCTGGATTACAAGATTTGGCCATCCTAATCGAAATTATGAGAGGAACTTCGGTTGCCATGTCATCGAGGACTCGGCACGAATCGTCACACGTATTCACACACTCGTCCAACCAGGCATAGTTCAGACAGAAACGAATTTTTTCTTATATCTCAAATTTTTTCGTAAACAAACCGCTGTCATAGCTTCGGTTACGTCAGCAAACCAGCTGATTCCTTCAAATTCGCTGAGAGCCAATTAATGGCCAGATGTTGGCCACATCTCTGCATTCTGTCAAAAGCTGTCTCACTCGTTTTCAGACAGTCCGATCTATTGCAGGCATGTTACCAAATATTCAAATACATAGTGGCGCGCAAAATTGATCTTGCCAGATTTTTTTCAATAGATAAATAATAATTTATCTGGGCACACTTGTTATACGGTTTTTGTATAATTCTTACGAACTTGGTGTTTGGCGTTTTCGTTGTCTCGCTTTGTCACGCAAAAATTTCTATGCAAGACACTGCTATTACTTCCCCTTTAATTGCTTCCAATCTTCCATCACTTTTAGTAGTCATAGAGAAGGTAATTGTGCCTCCTGGAAACTTGAGAGCAGGCATAACATGGTGCGCCTGCAGCTTCGCATCTGTGCCTCTCCAAGTTCGTTCGCGATTATCTAACTCCCGGCAATTTATTTCGGTATCACCTTTCTGTAACATTTTTCCTCAATCTCTTAAGCTCTGGCCTTTTCTCTTTGTACGTTTGTCAGTGAATAAGGACTTCTCGGCTTTCGAGCCTCTTTTTGAGGTTATTATCTCTCAGCGATCACCGTATTGTCTCTGCACAAGCTTCGCCGGTATTGTTTACTGGCAGATTATAGGATATTTGGGCGGAAATTTGATATTTACGCCTTCCTATGAACGTGACGGC
>JAYXIM010051765.1:0-39227 GCA_037575425.1 Anastrepha fraterculus | reverse complement strand
TAAGTGCTGGTTTAGCCCCCATATCATGAGGGTTAACCCACCACGAACTAAGAGGGAAGCTCCACATGGGTATTGGCTGGCCAACCATCCGGAGAACGACGGAGGCCAGTCAATCACCATGCGGAGAGTACCGTACCGACGACCTCCCCACTGTTACCCCTAACCTGGTATCCTATCATCTCCTCGCCTGTACCCCCCTAATCCAGGGTGTTACGCGTCACCGTTCCCAATGGATGGTTTGCAACCAGGGCTATCCGGCTGTATTTTAACGGCGCCCTTCTGAAACTGGGTCACCTCCGGAGGTAAAATGACCTTGCCATGGTAGAGCGGATTGCCATGGTCGACACCTCCCCCTTCCCCCTAAAAATCCTAGTCCGCCACGCTCGCCACGTCGAGCAGTGCGGACGATTATGAAATGAAAATGAACTCCAAAAAAAACCTAGCTTCGGACAACCAAGGCACCCACAAATCAAGACCAAATCCCTCAGGAAGGTCAGGTCTTTCAATAAGGAAGACCACTAATGTAAGCGGAGTGAAGCCTGTGGCCAAGCCAGGGCCTAACTCCCGCTCCGTCCCTTCAGGGACTGCCTCTACGGCAGCGAGACCTCTCACTGGCAACAATCTCAACCCTGTCTTAAGACAAGTTGAGGATGACACACCATCTACGTCTGGTGCCAGCAATAGACCCCGCAACAAAATCCTTGGGAATCAAGAGCTGCCCTGTCAAAAGACAAGCAGACCTTGCTGTCCCAGTCACTCCAGGTGGCACGGGAACTCCGAAAGGAGAAACACCCCCATCAACGTCGGCAGCATCGGACGGCATGGCTAAGCCAATGGCTTCTGATGTCTGCCCTTCTGGCACTATCACTGCCCCGGGTAGTACCCACCCCCGGAAGCAAATAAGTGCGTCAGAAAGGTACTATCGTACCAGGCAATCGGCCTTCAGAATCCTGGAGAGACTGAAGGACACTAGAGAAGAGGATCTGACGGAGGAACAGTCAGACCCCAAGGCGTGGGCTGAAGCCTTCATTACCGAACACCGGGAGAAGGCCAAAATAGACTCCGCACAAGGCAAGCGGAAGCAATCGAGTGAAGGGACATCGGCTGAAGCCAAACGAACCAAGGTGTCCGCCACTCAAAAGACTAAAGTCACGCCGAAGAGGTCTTTCGCAGAAGTAGCGAAAGGAAGCCATGTACGGGCAGTGATTGGTCGCAGTTCCCATGATGGTGCGATCTCTCAAGCAAACTGGGACTTAATCCATAGGAGCCTCTGGAAGGTGTATAGGGACATCCTAAAAGAAAATCCAGGACCTCCACCCAGTTGCTCGGATGCGGGATGGTTTCAATCCCTCGTCAAATTAATAAGGTGCGCTGAACAACGTTCCGTGGACCTATACATCCTAGCGATTAATCGCATAGGGGAACCTTGGCCGGGGGCCCGCCTTGATGTGGTCCGCCGAGAAGACATTCCCAATAGGCCAAGATCTAGAGCCTGGATACCAGACTTCCATTCTGATCCAGAGGAAGTCCTGGACGTGATAAAGCTAGGCAACCCCGAACTACCTACGAGCGACTGGAAGGTAGCAAAGATTGGCGAAGTGGACGGCAAGAGGAGACTGGCCGTGATAATCCTCAATGAGGAATCTTTGGAATTACGGCTTCCAAACGCTGACTCTCCATGTCTACAGACAGGATATGGCTAGCAAGAGCACCTCCGCGGAAAATATAACTTCATCTGCGGAAGCGAACGAGGTTGTCACAGACAACGATGAGGTGGCTTCCAACTCCGGCATGTAGGC
Source organism: Anastrepha fraterculus (assembly GCA_037575425.1). NCBI lineage: Eukaryota > Metazoa > Arthropoda > Insecta > Diptera > Tephritidae > Anastrepha > Anastrepha fraterculus. Next base: position 37,428 of record JAYXIM010051765.1, on the reverse strand, counting down.
GAACTCTTCGAAAGGGTTACCTTAGATTGGGTTACCTGAAGATTGTACGAATCAATCTTCACCACAGTAAGACGGCATCAGCCGCACTCATTCTCCGTCTCGCAGAAAGAGAAGAGGATATCGTGCTCATCCAAGAACCATGGGTCGTAAAAGATCGGGTTTGCGGTTTGAGCAGCAGAGAGTACAAATTGATTTATGTCACTGACAAAGGTAAACCCAGGTCGTGCATACTAGCAAAGAAATGTATTAATGTATATTTACTAATACACTTTAGCGATGCGGATAACGTAATCACGGCAGTGGAGTCCTGCGGAAGGACAATATGGCTTGCCTCATCTTATATGGCACATGGCGCGGAGCAACCACCTCCATCACAACTCATAAGAGACGCAGTTCATGAAGCATCGAGATGTGGCACCCCATTCATATTGGGAGCAGATGCTAATGCACATCATCATGTCTGGGGCAGTTCAGACACAAACGCACGTGGTGAGTACATCTTTGAATTCATTATGTGTAACAATCTTTATATTAGTAACATAGGTGATACCCCTACTTTTGTAACAACTACGAGAAGTGAAGTTCTAGACATCACGTGTGTCAATGAACGAAGGTCCCAAATTTTAAAGGACTGGAGAGTGTCTACAAACAACTCCTTCTCAGATCATAGGTACTTAATGTACACCGTTTCATTGCCAACTAAACAGTTCAAGCCGGTTATAAACCGCAGACGCACAAACTGGGGGATGTTTGAAACCACGTTATCCAGCAATCTCCCAGCAGCGGCGTACACAATTAACTCCGAGCCATAGCTCGACTCAGTGGTTGATGGGCTGACTTCAGCATTTCAACAAGCTGCGAAAGCAGCATGTCCTCAGAGAACAAGAAGAGGAAAACCGAAACTTCCATGGTGGTCCACTGATATAGCAAACCTCAGAAGGGAATGCAGAACTATGTATAACGAAGCGAGGAGAACCAACTCGTGGGACAGATACAAAGAATGCCAGCGTAGATTTAAGTATGGCATTAGGGCAGCAAAAACGGCGTCTTGGAGAAACTTCTGTCAAAAGATAGAAAGTGTTTCGGAGACCAGCAGATTCCGGAAAGTAGTATCAACAAGTCCCAGTAACCCTAGCTACCTCATAAAAGAGAATGGCAACTGGACAACCAGCAGTGAAGAAACACTAGAATTACTAATGCAGACGCACTTTCCAGGTTGTCTCTGCAACGAAGACAGTAGAACCCACCCTATAGTTCACTACGAGAATCCCCTAATAGATTTCATAACGGAGGACAACATAAAATTTGCCATTTGCAGCTTCAAACCTTACAAATCACCTTGACCTGATGGAATCATTCCCGCTGATTTGCAACACACAAAAGATATGATTTCACCTACACTCGCCTTAATTTTTGAGGCAGCGATACGTCTAAACTATATCCCCAAGAAATGGGCAGAAGTAAAAGTGGTATTCATTCCCAAAGGAGGGAAAACCACACATGCACAACCGAAGGACTTCAGGCCAATTAGCCTATCATCCTTTTTGTTTTAGAGCGGTTGCTAGATGTGCATATCAAAGGAAGGATTAGCGACAAACTATCACCTTCCCAACATGCATACAGCAAAGGCAAATCAGTGGAAACAGCGCTCCATGAGCTAGTTCGCACAGTCGAGAAATCACTTCACTACAAAGAATTTACCCTCGCTGCCTTTCTAGACATAGAGGGTGCTTTCAATAACATATATCCGGAAGCAATTACCACTTCGCTAACGGAAATGGGAGTAAGCAATGCAATAGTCTCGTTTACAGAACGAATGCTAACTAGGCGAACGATAAGCGCAAATTTGGGTGACACATTTGTTAAAAAATTTCCGATCAGGGGTACACCCCAAGGTGGGGAAATTTCTCCACTTCTGTGGAACCTAACTGTCAATAATCTTCTACAAGAACTTGAAAAAATTGGAGGTAAAATAATATCATATGCCGATGATATTGTTATAGCAATCTCGGGGAAACACCTTTCAACATTATGTGACCTCCAACAAAGATCTCTCAACAGACTATCACTTTGGTGTAAAAGTCGAGGACTAGAGGTAAATCCGGAAAAAACGGATCTGATACTTTTTAGTAGGAAACACAAAACACCTACTCTTCACCAAATATTCCTAGGAGGGAAACCACTTAGAGTAATAGAAAGGGCAAAATATCTAGGACTTATACTAGATAGGAAGCTAAATTGGGGGTTCACAGTCGCAGACAGAGCACGTACAGCTATGACCGCAATGTAGTCCTGCGGAAGGCTTATTGGGAAGAAATGGGGATTGGAACCCAGAATGATACATTGGATCTACACAGCAGTGGTTAGGCCAATTCTCTACTACGGTATTGTAATATGGTGGGATGCCCTTCAGAAGGGTGTGAACATCAAGAAACTTGACAAGGTTCAGAGACTAGCATCTGTTCTGATAACCGGCGCCATGTCAACCACACCATCAAAGTTTTATATGCGATATTAAACTTCCTTCCGGTAGATCTGCAGGCAATATATAACGCACGCAGTGCGGCAATAAGGCTGAACACTCTAAACAAGTGGTCAAACACGGATTATGGCCACGGTAAAATCCTGGCTGGCACTTTGGGGCTTCCCGGACTGGTGGACTATGCACTCCCGCCTATACTTGCCATTACATCGTTTACGACCCTCCTACCCTCATGGGAAGAGTGGGAACGGCACGACGGGACGACGTGAGACAGGGCGAGTCCATCCATGTATACACAGATGGCTCAAAGCTCAAGGGCAGGGTAGGCGGCGGTGTATATTCTGAACATCTGGGGATCTCCTACAGTTTTCGGCTCCCCAACTACTGTAGTGTCTTTCAGGCTGAACTGATGGCAATAATAAAAGCCGCGACACTGGATAAGTGTGATGCGATATCCGGAAATGATATCTACATTTTCACTGATAGCCAAGCGGCGATAAAATCCCTCACAAAACAGTCGACAACCTCCAAGGTTGAGTCATTTCACCTAAAGGTAACATGGGTTCCTGGCCATCGCGACATTGAGGGTAACTGTAGAGCCGATGAACTAGCAAGATTCGGCACTAAATTGTCTGACGAGCACATAGATAATGGCATAGGGATACCCTTACAAACATGTAAGCTACACATCCTTGAAGAAATTGTAAAGAAAGCAAACGAAAGATGGCGAAATGAAGCAACCTGCAAAATCGCCCGTCAGCTTTGGCCGACTCTAAATGCTAAATGCACAGAATCTCTGCTAAGCCAAAATAAACACAGTCTTAGCACACTTATTTCAGTCATAACGGGGCATAGTCATCTAATAGGTAGACACGCCCAAAGGATTAGTGGGAAAACACATGACTTCTGTAGAAGTTGTCTAGATGAGGTCGAGGGAGAGACAATCTCGCACCTACTGTGCCACTGCTCTGCTCTATCCAGACGCAGGCTTACTATTCTGGGTAGACAATTTTTTAATGAGTTAGAAGACCTCAGTTCTAGAGAAATCAGAGATATTTTAAAATTTTTTAAAAGCACACACTGGTTTTAGGAGAGATAGGGACAAGCTCCCCACACGGCATCACAATGGGATATGAGCCTGAGTGTGTCCCACAGGACAACCGCTTCAACCTAACCTAACCTAAGGTTATTCCTCGCCAGTTGTCGCAATCACGCAGGTCGCCTTTCTTGGGCAGCTTCACTATGACCCTTTTGTCCACGACAGAGGCAGCTTTTCATTGCTCCAGACGGCGGTGAACTCGCATTGAAGTCATCGATTTCGGACTACTCCGAAATATTCCTTGATTTGTTTATAAAAGAAAATCTGAGTTCCTATTGAGTCATCCTATGGTAGGCACCGTAACACACTTTATTGATATGCTAAAGTGGTAGTATTTAATATTTATTATATACATATTTTTTTTTAATAGCGTTGCCACCTGAAGTTTATTGGCAAAGTAGTAATCCATCAACATTTCTGATATAAGAATCTTCTCATTCCGTCCATGCGAAATTCTGCATGCCAGAAATTATTCCTCATCCCTTTTTGCCATATTCAGATGCAATCATACTATGTATTTTGAAAAAAGTTCGATTTTTATGTTGGCAGTGTCATCACTGTTCAGTAGTTCAGCTGGCGTATTAACTCGCACACACGCGGCCTGCACACAGCTGCCCATTGGCCAGCTGCTACGAATTTCCCAATACAACTGAATTATTTGTCATTAAAGCTTAATTCACATTGACTCGTTTTAATGTGGCATAATTACATTCGTCTTTACACTTGGGAGCGTGTGTGTGTGTGTATGTACAAAACCCAAAAAAGAAACGGAAAAACTCAAAGTAACTTTGGCTGTAGCATTTCGCGAATTCACTTTAAGTTGTTTGACTCCTGCGAATCGTGTAAGTACTGTGAGTCCTGTGCCAGCGCGATTTTCATTAAATCGAGCTAAAGGTAATTTTCCTCTTTGCTGCAAACCACAAAACGTGCAACGCATAATTTGCACCCACTCAGGTTTGTGCTACAGCTGGCCTTTGAGTTTCATCGGCTATACAAGGCGTTGGCTGCACTGCAACGGCGCTGCGTTACTGTGCCCGATTTCAATATTGGCAGCGGCGGCAGGTAACTTTTTCGTCAAGTATTTTTAATTAAATTTCATATATTCGTGCATGTTTTCCAAAAACATAAAAGGAATACGAAAAAAAAAATGTTGTAGTTCCCTCTTTTGTCTTTTCTTCCGCGTCGTTGCCTTCGCATTTTCTTTTCAACTTTTCTTCAACTGTAATTGTAAGCCATGTACTCGTATGTCCTCTTCACTCTGTTACGCATTTATACTTTTCCATTCGCTACTGGCGTTTTGCCATTTTCAGGTAAGGTTGCAGCGCTGCATGCCACGTCGAAAGTCAGCAGTAATTTGCTGCAAAGGCAAACAGGAGGATCTTGCAATAATGCAACAGCTGATATCACTTTCTTTATTCTGGTTGTTGCTTTTGATATTCCTTGTTTTATTGTTGCCTCTGCATTCCGTGCCCCCTTTTGCTCATTGCATTTTTCACTCATTTTCTTCTTCCTAGTGGTTGCCTTACTACTTTCAATTTTCGTAGAACCTTGCATGCAAGTGTCAGGTATACGCATTTTACTTTCCGGATTTTTATTTTCTCAAGTTGGGTCGTGCATTTTAAAATGTTGCAGCCACAAATGTGTTTGTGTGGTGAAATTTGCAATTAATTTTCTTGATTAAGTTTGCTATGGTTTTGCTTTTTCTGAACTTGATTGCATAAACGTTGGCCTCAAGCTAATTTATAGCCTTGACCCATTACCGTACGAGGAGCTGCCCTCTACTTCTTTACTGCATAAATTCTATTAGTGAAGAGTGCATTAAGTGTATTCCAATTTGAATACACCTACCAGGAGCCTTTTGAACCTTTGAGCTTTATTGAACTACTTTTCTCGCTATCCAACTTATGAAAGTCAACTGAACTGTCTGCATCAAAAACATTGCGCTAAGATCAACTAAAAATCTTAGCTGAAGACTTTTCATATCTGCTTCCTGAGTAAAGGCATACCCTATGACCAGAGAGTACCGGCAATGTTTAAATAAAAATAAAAATAAGAAAAATTCAGGCAAATTTATTTTATCTCCTTCAAAATATGACCCTTCTGAAGCAACAAACATGTGCCAGCGTTTAACCCACTCCTCTATGCACCCCTGGTAGAGCGACGAAAGGATGGCCTTCAGCTCCTTCGTCGCATTCCCTTTGATCTCCTCTGTCGATTGAAATCTGCTTCCACAAAGTGGGAACTTCAACTTGGGAAACAAAAAAGTCACACGGGGCCATATCAGGTGAATACGGTGCTTGCACGATGGTATTTACTTGGTATTTGGTCAAATAATACAGCACAATTTGGGCTGGGTGCGATGGCGCGTTATCAACATGCAAAATCCAAGAATGATTTGCCCACATTTCGGGCCGGCCAGACAGACACTAATGATCCAATGGCACTAAAAAGTGACAGATGTGTGTCTTACAGTCCTACAAACCTAAGAAAAAAATATGGACCGGTTCCCACGTGCGCGGTTCGTTTAAAGTAAACATTCCCGGTACTTTTTGTTCATAGGGTAGACTGGATATTGCAGAGTACTGAAGCACTTGTCAAATTCGGTTGGAGGACAACAAAAAGTTCAGTGCAAAAGTTAAAGGGTCTATTGGCAATGAAAAACCGGTTCAGGCAATAAAAAAACTCCAATAACTACCAAAAACGTTTCTTTAGTTGAGGAATCGATTAATTAGTTCAGAATCGATTTAAAAACTCCAACAGTAGAAAAACTGGAGACCTAAATGGTATACCATATATAATGTATTACTTTCGCGAAAAAAGAATCCATTATTTTCTCGATAGATGGATAGATAATTTAAAGTTTTTGCTTCGAATCAAAGAAATTTGCAATAAAGCGATGCCGACTCTGACAAAGAGAAACCATAAAAGCTCTGTTTATTGGTGGGCGGAGGAAATAGCCGTATTGAAACGTAACTGCCTTCGCCTGAGACAGAAATACACCAGAGCTAGATGAACCGGGCAAGCCACAATGGAGGCAGAAGCATGCACGAGTGGAAAGAGGCAGCTAAAGGGCGCTATTACATATAGCCAGAAAGATAAATTGGAGGAACTCCGGACAGATCTTAATAGAAACCCTTGGGGAGTTGGGTACAAGATTGTGGAGAAGAAACTCAGACCCAGGATAACTACACCGCAACTACGCTCGAGTGCGAGTGCGGCTACATCGTAAAAGAACTCCTTCTAAGTCACAAATTTCAAAGAAGGCACTGAGCGTCACATAAACGTGACAAAAGAGCCCCCAATATTTACCCAGCCAACTGCGAGAAAGCTCAAAAACAACAAGACGCCAGGACCGGATGGAGTACCCACAGAAGTCCTCAAGGAGATCGGAAAATTAGAACCACAAGTCTTACTAGACATGTACAACGATTGTATAAGGCGGGAATTTTCCCAGAAATCTGGAAAAAACAGCAACTTATAACAAAAGACAATGGGAAAGGCAACCCGAACCTCCCATCAGCATATCAGCCATTATGCATGCTCGGCACAGCAGGCAAGCTCCTCAAAAATTGATCAAGCCTCGATTGGCCGCAGCCATAAATAACAACGGAGGTCTATCGGCAAGATTGCACGGCTTTAGACGCGGAAAGTCTACAATGGGGGCAATCGAAACTGTCATAAACAGCGTAAGAGCAGCGCAACAGGACAGTATACAATCCAGAAATATAGTCCTCCTTGCCTCCTTAGATGTAAGGAACGCTTTCAATAGCGTAAAATGGGCGAACATTGTGGTCTGCTTAAAGCTTAGGTTCAAAATTCCGGTATTTCTACAGCACACAATAAAGAATTACTGACGAGACCGCAAACTCGTCCATCCAATCCCAGAGGGTTCTCGTTGTGTAAACGTCACATCCGAAGCGGCACAAGAATCAATTCTCGGTCCCCACTTGTGGACCATTAGTTATGCCGAGATATTCAATATAGAAATACCCGATAGTAACTTTATAATCGGATACGCAGACGATACCGCAGTTATCACAGCACCAAAACTTGAAAAAGCTCTTAGAAAACTTACCCAAGTAATGACACGAACAAAAAAGTGGCTAGATTTACGTGACCTCAAAATAGCCTAAGAGAAAATGGAGCTAATACTGAAAAAGAAGCACGTCACGTTAGAAGTTAGCTTGTAAACTTTCTCAAATATGCTAACCACAAAAAAGGGTGGACTCAATATTAACTTTCTGCGCCCAAATAAAATACATAGCAGAGAAATCCGCTAAGATGGCATTCCTACTCAGAAGACTGATGGCAAACATAGATGGCCAACCCAAATGAAACGAGAAATAATAATGGCTACCACGCTCTCTGTTCTCTTATACGGAGCTGAACTGTGGGAAAACGCGGTAAAGTATCGATGCACAAACTCTTAGCATCGATACAACGAACGGCAGCCCTAAGAGTTATGTCCGCCTACCGCATAATATATGGGCCAGCTGTTCAAATGATAAGCGCTCGAATACCAATAGATTTACCAGTACTTGAGAGCAAAATATTGTGGGCATGAAAGAGAGAGGAAATGGAAGAAAGAGTTAACAAAGGAGAGAGGAAATGTAAGAAAGAGTTAACAAGTCTGCAGTACGCGAAATAAGCGATGAAACGCTAAGGCTACAGTAGGATCGCTGGATTTACGAAACACGCGGCAGGCCTATAAAAGACGTCGCCACATGCAACAGCAGGAAAGTCGGCGAAGTAAATTTGTATGCAACCCAAATGGTTTCGAGGCACGGGTACTTCCTGTTCAAAATAAGGAAAAGCGAACACCCCACATGCATATACGGAGATGCCGCCTAAGATGACGCTGAGCCCACCTTGTTCCAATGCATGCGTTGGAAGCAAGAACGTCGAACGGTGGAGAATGCAGTCGGTCATGTAACCAACGACCGCAAATGTAATTGACAAGAACCCAGGCAGTAGTTTCGCGCAAAAAATTCTCCGTATAAAAAAGCGGCATCTGGACGCAGGTACGCAGGAAGATGGAACGCCAATCTGATGGTTCCAAACGAGCGGGAGCTTTTTAGACTCCAGACACACCAATGCTGCGACGGCAGCGTTAATAATGCATCAGGCATTTTAAACCCTCCCCCCCCCCTTTAGCAAAAACAGAAAAAAAGCAGGTGACTCTCCACACTAAAAATTCATTTGCTGTTTTTTGTTTGTTCCATTTAGTTGTGAGTTACAGGGTTTATCTTTGATAAAAGCGCAAACTCAAGCCAGGCCACTGAAATTGTGAATGGTGCTTATGTTTTTGTATATGGGACTTCCTTTTCCGCAAACTGATATTATTCAAGCATAAATTTCAAAGCTTTTTCGACCAGATGTTTTTAGTGATCCATAACTCTCCTTCAGAATATTCTTATAAAAATAGCTCTAATGTGAACGAAGGCTACGTGCATACTAATTTGTTTACAGAAGCGAGAGGCGCTGCATTCGAAATAGAAGCCACATTTGGCTACGTCAAACAGCTGGCATTTGGCGCGAGGGAAATTCAGCGAAATTCAAGCGTTATCTCGTTATTCAATAGTTAAATTGAGCAGGCATGTAAATATGTACATATTTTTACTTGGACAGCTGGCTTGAAATAAATTAAAGACATTGACATTGAGATTGAACATTTCAATTGCACTGTCTAAGAATAATAAAAGAGAATAATCGCATTGTATTGAATAATTGTGGAACATGGCAATAGCCATTTAGACGAAAGTGTAATTAGTTTATAGAAAAATTATGTAAAACATATAATTCAATACAAAAAATATAATTTTCAATTTCATTTTAATTCAGCTTATGCGATAGAGCAAATTAAAAAATGCCATTCCATACAAATTTATCCTCCCTAATGGTCATATGTAGTTGTATGCTTTAACAATAAAAAATTGAAAAAAGCCTTCTAGCGCCCACACTTTAACCCGTGTACGTTTTTCACCTTCGGTGACCCTCATTAAAATTGCGTGTCTAAGATTTTTTCAGAACATTTTAACCCTCTAACTGCCTTAGTTAATGAACTGTCATTATACCTGTTTTGAGGAAGTGTCCAAAATGTTCATTTTGGTAGGAGGTAGAGAGTTAAAATGTATTAAATTAAATTTTAATATAGAAGTCTAAGGACAAATATTACATTTGGAGGCGGCCTGTAAATTATATTTTAGATAATCTTGTCGCACTTTCGCGCAAGCTTTTAGAACTTTAAGACTCTACAGAAAATAATCTAAAAACTACAACTATTTTCAGCAAAGTTGTTCCTGTAGATATCCTCTTTCATAACTATTAGCGTTTGATTGCGTTGAGCTACATTTTTTCTTCCATAGTTAGGCTGTGTGATTGAAGTTATTATTTCAATTGTTTTTTAAGAATATTCCTCACTAGACCAACAGGGCGGCCATCGAACGAATGGAACGAATGCGGGACATCGAAATCCACTGAGCCACAAACAGTAAAAGTTATGAAAATTTATTTTTTGTAAACAAGAATTTTCCTAATTAAACGAAGAAGAAGAAGAAGCATAACATTTTTTTTAATTCTAGCGCCAACATTCAACTGTCCACCACTGAAACCTAAGAGTACGTACATGTCATTGATTCGCGCGCTACCTAATAAAATCCCTTAACAGTTTCAAGCCCATAATATTTTTGAGTATGTGTGCGCACTATATACATACAAACATACAAACATACATACACTCGTATTCACGCTACACATGTCCAGCGATTTTATGTTTAGAGCCGCGTGCCTTTGGCGCATTGCCTTCAACTGCTCAGTAGTTTTAAGTTATTAGAAACTTTATTGGCACATTGATGACAAAAGCTTTTGCCGTCAGCTGGAAAATGCGTTCTAACACCGCAACGAAACTATTAAAGCGGATTAGAAAGCAAGAAAGCAAGGCCGCAGGCACGAAACTTGCAGTGTGAAATCACCTGAGCTGTCATACTTCGATAGTTTGAATTGAGTTGCCTGAAATAATGATTGGCTTGGTTGAATGGTTGGTTGCCTGACTGGGTGACTGAGCGTCTGAGTGACTGGGTGACTGGGCGCTTTATTGCAGCTGTCACTTTGCATGCGAAAAACAATTACTTTAGCGGTGCTTGATGGCATTCGATGGGTAGCACCATCGCCCGCGCCGGCAACTCTGCCTCAACGCGTCAACATCGTTTCCGTTTCCTTGCACTGCGCTGCGATCCAACAAGCTACTTTCCATATGCAGATATGTATGTGTATATGTGTTTGTAGTTGTACAAGTGTGCGCGTGTGTATGTGTCGGAAACTTCATCTATGCATTGCTTGTTGCAAGTTGCAACTGAACTTTTGTTAGAAGTTGCTTCGCCGTGTCGCATTGCACTCAGCCGCTACTGTTGCATTTCCTTTTCCATAATTTTTTTTTTGTTTTTCTTCTTTTTTTTTTGTTTTGTTGTTTGCCATGTTCACTTTTTTCGATGGTTGCATGCCACCTGCAATTTGGCACATTCGCCGATATGTAAATTAAGTCGTTCACGCTAAACGGTGCAAGTTTCGCCTGCGACTGATCGCATTTGTGTGGGTGTTGATTCTATGCATGCGACGTGCGCGCGTCTGTATGTGTGTGGTTTCTGCGCATGCAACTTCATACTCCACTCTGCTAAGTGTATGAATATATCATAACCCAAGTGTATATGCCGGCATGCACGTGTGTTGCTTTGACATTCCTGTCCACATTGGCTTGAATTGCTTGCCGCTTGCTGCTTGCCACTTCGGCTGGGTGCCACTTCCTTTAACGCTTTTACACTTACGTACTTATGCATGCATTCATGTACTTTGGTTCTTGCCACATGCGGTTGTGTGAATGCACTTGCATGTGTGTGCAATGTGTGTGTGTGAGCGCTGTGTGCATGTAGTTTTCGAAAGTTTAGCGCGTTTTTGATGCATGTTGTGTGAAATGTGCAATATGTCAGAGTTGCAAGTAGTACACTGACACACGCACACACACCCACACACAGCCATGCAAAAATGAACATTCCCCAATTGGCGTTGCATAATTTGTTACTCGTCGTTGGCTGGGGTATTGTTTTCACCACACTCGATGCGTTACAATGAATTTTAACACGCATCAAATCCGTAGAAAATTGAGAAAAAAAACTCTTCACTCTAGGCTTTTTCGCAAATAAGAGTAAATTAGTCGGTGTTCAAGCCAAGCTGAGTTTTATGACACGAATATTTTGCTATTTTCTTTATAGAAAGACATGAAAACACAAAAATTCTGAGCGCGAATCGTTGGACCACTTAACCGAACGATTCGCGCTCAGAATTCGAAGTGATTCCAAGTCTCACAGAATGCATACTTCGCGCATTGTGACCTGTGAGAGAACCCATGAGATTAGAGAGCTGATATTTTGACAGTCTCAGAAGCTCGCCCGAGCGCCTCCGGCCCACACATGGGCAGAAGGATTTCGCGACCTTACACGTTTGTGTGCTTGCCCAGCGCTCGCTAAGTTGGCGCGATGCCCATCTTTCCAGGAGCAGACCGCAGGTAGTCAGGGGGATCCCAATTCTCTCCCTTCGCGGGGAAATCACCTTACATGTCCCTTGTCTGGCCAGTTCATCCGCCTCCGATTAGTGAACTAACACCTAATATAATTTATATATTACATATAATCTATAATTTAGTCATAACTTCGAACAGACCTCCTCTAGCCAATGACTGAGACGTAGGGCAAGATTGGAACGAGAAGAAAATATGTACCAATGCTGGTACCTCTGTCTTTACTGACGGTTCCAAACTGGAATCAGAAGTCGACGCAGAGTTTTTTTCCAAATCAGCCACTTTATCTATTCCATTTAACCCTCCATTGGGCAGCCAAGTTCGGCGAGACATTTTTCGAGTTTGGACGTGAATTTAACATATTTTTTTAAAGCTAACGACTTCAGCTTCCAGGCAGCTTCCTAAAATTTAATTTTCTATCGATTTAAAAACAATCTTCAAATAGGACGAAAAAAGTCCCGAAATGGGTGCTCAATCGAGAAAGAAAGGTGTGCAAAGGAGTGTTAAACTGCCAAATACTGCTAGTGTTTTTCAGACAAAAGTCTTGGCGATCCTGCAGGTATGTCGAATATTGAGGAGCGTGGGAGGGAGGCAGATATTAACATTCCGATAGTGAAGCCGCGATTAAGGCACTGACGATGCCATACTGCAGATCCAAACTGGTGAACAGCTATAAAGGAGATCAAATCTCTTTGGTGTGCAGGTAACATTTCTCTGAACTGGGTGCCAGGACATAGGAGCATAGAGCGAAGTGAAATTGCTGATGAACTTGCCAGGAAGGAGTCGACTGAATTGGTCTCACAGGTCTCCTAGCCGGTCATTGGCATTCCCCGACTGTTGTTAAAGCGGAATTTCACAAATTATTTCTGAAAAAACAAAAAACAGATGGAGCTTCATTTCTTCGTGAGCAATTTCGAAAACTCTTTGGCCCCAAGTAGGCGGAGGCCTCAGAAAGTCTTGGAGACTTCTGGCCCTTTAAGCCCATAGCTGTATTTACCGGGGATTCAAGGATCGGCATACGTGCAGAAAAGCCCGGCTTACCATTTATTCTTTATTGCAGAAGCTTTCAGAGAAGGAGCCTATTTGGCACTTTCTCTGTAAAGCCGCTGGGCGATTAAGGTCATTGGCTGTTACTTTCTTCGACAGCTTGGGAGTCTTCCAAAGCACCCAGTGACCTTAATCGCCTAGAGGCCAAGCGCGGATATTTACAGAAAGAAACCGTTTCACTTACCTATCTATAACTGACGGTCTGCGGTACCTCAGAAGACTCAAAAGACAATGCAACCCAATTAACCACAATTAGGCTTCTCTCAAAACTGTAGCTAATTATTGTCTAATGAACTATAAAATAATGCACTTGAATCCAGTTGATTATGTATTCGTAGCGTGGGGTCAATCTGCTGTAATCTGAAAATATAGCACTTATACATGAAAATCAATTCTCTCACAGAGCTGTCTGGCGTGGGGATGAGATCAATTCTACGCTTCATAAGAGCCTCAAAATAGTTTCACGAAGAAAAGTAGCCGAGGTTTTCGTGCAGCACAGTGGTGTAACAAGGGACCTGTAAGGTCTTATTGAGTTGGTCGTACAGACCGACTACCACTATAACTTAACCTAACATAACCTATACTTGAAGATTTTCCTTAGAAGGAAATTGAGATCATATGCCTTTAGACCTCTGCTGCAGATCAGTACAAGTTTAAATCTACAGATCCTCTTCGCTTCTCACATTATATAAGTATTTGTGCTATTGAGTAGTTAACATATGTTGCAAGATGATCAGACGTAGTGCTTTTGAGTTTGGAAACCGCGGAATGATCCAACTTTTTAGCTGGTTCGTCCTTTTTCTGAAAATGGGTAATTACTTCTTAGAGAAACCATTTTACAAACCGTCTATTGATATTGGGTGATGTCTTAGAAGCAGCTCTACTTCTGCATCGAAACAACGGTTAAATATGGGATACGTTAAGCATCTTCAACCTCTCGATTATGCTGGCTTTCAATATCGGAATTGAACAGGATGGTTGAGTCACTAGAGAAATGTGCAATCACTGCAGACTTAAAAATGAGCCGCTTCAAAACAAAAATGTTAAGTTTAGTGTTGGGCAACTTTCATATTCTACCATCATCAACCCATAAAAAAATGCGACATGTCGGAGTACCAGAACTGGCGTGCAATCACCATGATCAACATAATCAACAAAATAATTGCATGAATTATTAACATACGACTATTGAGTGCCTTATAACAAAAACTCAGACCGGAACATGTAGGATTTCATGTAATATCCTCAAATGGTGGATGGAAAGAAGATATTACGAATCGCATAAAAAAGGTCAAGTTAGCTTTCCGCTGCGAAACTGTGAACTTTGCGGGGACTGCAACTTGCAACTTCTACAAGTATTTATAAATCGCTGCCTACAGCCAATGATTCGCATTTTCTGGTCCAAGACCATACCAAACAGCAGCCTGTGAAGTAGCACGAACCAAAATCCAATGCAAACGGAAAGGAAATGGCGCTAGCTTAGACACATTTTTATAAGGTAATCAAGTAGCATCACACACACTGCAATTGATTGGCATCCACAAAGAAACCGACAAAGAGGTAAACCCTCGCTGACCTTAAGGAGGAGCTTAGAAACGGTTATAAAGAAAACCAACAAAAGCTAGAACGAGCTGAAGAAGATTGCTTCGAATGGAGGCAAATTGTAATGACCGGTTGCTCCCTCTAGAAACTATAGAAAATTCTATATATAGTTTACATATCTTCGGGGAAAGGTTTCAACTTTTAATGGTACGGATGAAGATGTCAAATCTCGCATTGACACGGCAAGAGCCGCCTTTGCTATGCGCTCTTCTGTGTAGCGCAATAATAGTGATTGCTGCCCATAGAAAGCAACCAAATTCTTCACTTTGAGCCTCCAGGTTTTCTTAAATCGCTGTCTGAGGAACATTTTCCACATTTTTAGCACGATAGCAAGTTTTGATTTGCTAAAGAAGACACAAACAGAGTCAGTAGAAGTATTACTAAAACGCCAAAAAAAGAGGTGCAAACTCTATTCAAAAAGAGGTGGAAACTCTATTCAATACTGCATTGCCAGAAAGTCGCTGGAGTCCTCTTGCGAGTGCTGGTCGCAAGTCTAGTAAGCCAACCTTGGATATGAACAGTCGAAAGGGAAGCTAGAAGCATCGGGAAGAGCTGGAGGGAATTAAAGTACATTGGCAAATCTATGTCCCTCGAGGAGTTGAGGACCGGAAGAAGAGAAGGATATGTGACGTTTTTTGTTGCTTTTCACTTATATTCCGCTGTAGGTTCGTTTGCGTGAGTAGATCATTACTGAGCAAAGTGCTACGTTCTCTGCGGATTACTTTAATCCTAATTGATCGAATCTTTCGGTTAAAAAAACAAAAACCAAAACTCAGAAGGAATCAATTATTTACACATATCCTCAAAATATTATTATTATTATTACGCAAATTATCATTTTTTAAGAGGGAAAATATTTCCAGAATTTTACGTATACATCAACATTCACGCTTTAATCTATGCATAACCTTAATGGATCCTGTGTATTGAATGGGTCGGCTTGTCAATCTGAAAAAAAGTCCCTAATGAGCCCTTTTCAGCTCACACACAATTTCGCCTTGTCAGCAGAATAAATGTTGACAATGTGCGGAATGCTACGCAAGCATTTAAATGAATTAATACAAATTCGGAAGAGAGTTCACAAGTGCGCAAGCCACGAAAGCCATTTACTTAATTTCTAGAAAAATTTAGCCGAGAATAAACTGTCCACTCGTGTGTGTAAATTGATGTCTTAGCTGCTCAATTAAGTGCAAATAAGTGGTTTGCGCGCCTGCCAGTATGCAATGGCCATTAATTTTCTTTACGAAATTTGCCCTTCCTCTAACATAATTTCTAATTTCGCAAGGTTGCTACAAGAAAAACCAAATCACCAAAAAAAAAAAAACACCAACACTACACAATTATTTTTTTGTGATTTATTTCTGTGAATTCCAAATTACGATTAACTTTACTCCGCAATTGCGACCGGGGCCCACAGCAAATGTAAGGAATTTCATTGTAGCAGGTGTTTGAGTGGATAAGCACACATACACGCACACATACACCCACACAAAGCATAAAGTGGCAAATGGACTAAATGTGCTGAGTGTAATGTAAATATATTTAGCACCATCCACCCTTCCCTCCGCATGTATATAAATACCTGCTCAAGGGGATAGAGGATGTGGTTGGAGAATGCGTAGATTAGTCGCCAAGAGGAAAAGAGCAGGCTTCACGTATTTTGTAAACGCGCAATCCGTAAGCTGCTTTGGTAGGCAGATTCGAGGAAATTGAGCAGCGACGCATTTGAGTACCGGCGGAAATTATTGTGCAAAAGTCTGTTATATTTATGTTTTTGTGTTTTTATTTTTGGATTTACTGCTATTTGTACACGTATGGCTAGAAAAGGTGTCAACCGTTAGAAAAGCAACTGAAATTACACTAACAAATGCGACGACGACAAGTACTGAATTTTAAATATACTGAAATGCCCGCAGTTGAATTGATTTTACACTTTGCCACTGGCTTTGTTCCTGATTTACCAAAGCAAACACATACCTACTTACACATTTGTATATGTGTGCACAATGCCTACATGCATACATAATCGTATGTTTACAAAGATACCCTGTAAGAAATGCATGACGAAAAGCTGCATAAGTTAAAGCCAGCAATAAGATAAGGGATTCGGTGGAAGATTTATGGAATTTTCCGCGTTGATGTTAGCGAATACCGCAGGCGTTGTAATAAGCTTACGTAGACATAGCATAGCATATGAATGGGGTGCACGGACTCCAACCGTGAAAGTGAGTTATGCGTTACTTGCGAGAGATGGCAATGAAATATTGCAAGGCTCCCGAACATTGGGAGGGTGAAGTGAAGAACCAAGAGAAGAATGAGCAATGGGAGGGCCAAGTGAAGAATCAAAAGAAGAATGAAAGCTCCCGAGCATTGAGTGGGCCAAGTGGAGAACTAAGAGAAGAATGAAGGCTCCCGAGCATTCGGAGCATGAATTAGAGAACCAAGAGAAGAATGAAGACTCCCGAGCATTGCGAGGGCCAAGTGAAGAATTAAAAGAAGAATGAAAGCTCCCGAGCATTGAGTGGGCCAAGTGGAGAACCAAGAGAAGAATGAAGGCTCCCGAGCATTCGGAGCGTGAATTAGAGAACCAAGAGAAGAATGAAGGCTCCCGAACAAAGGGAGGGTGAAATGAAGAAGCAAGAAAAGAATGAAGACTCCCGACCAATGGGAGGACTAAGTGAAGATCCAAGAGAAGAATAAAGGTTCCCGAGCATTGGGTGCATCAGGTGGAGAGCCAAGAGAAGAATGAAAGCTCCCAAGCAATGGGAGGACTAAGTGAAGATCCAAGAGAAGAATGAAGACTCCCGAGCACTGGGTGCATCAGGTGGAGAGCCAAGAGAAGAATGAAGCTCCCGAACATTGGGAGGGTCAAGTAAAGAAGCAAAAGAAGAATGAGAGCTCCCGAGCATTGAGTAGGTCAAGTAGAGAACCAAGATAAGCATGAAGGCACCCGAGCATTGGGAGCGTCAGGTGGAGAACCAAGAGAAGAATGAAGGCTCTTGAGTATTGGGAAGTTCAAGTGGAGAACAAAAAGAAGAATGAAGTGGAAAGCCTAGAGAAGAATGAAGGCTAGCGAGCTTTGGAAGGACCAAGTGTTGAAGCAAAGGAAGAATGAAGTCTACCGCATATTGGGAAGGTCAAGTGGAATAACGACTATGGGCTTAGTCTCTGACAAGTGCAACAACGTGGGCAGAATGGAATATGGGTCGCACAAACCGATTGTTGCAACTTAAGAGGAGGAACGTTAGAATTCTTTTTAGAGTTCTAATAGAGCATTGTCTTATAGGCAGGCATGTCAGCAGACTGGGAGCACCCTATAAGCACTACTGCAGCAGCTGTAATGACATTGAAGAAGAAGACACTATAGAACACTTTATATGCGGGAGAGGAAAGTTCAATCAATACTCAAGACAAAAGTTGTCTGAAAAATTTGGCAGATGTAGCCAACACGGGAAACGCACTGGACTGGAACCCGCAAGGGAGCAGAAGTCGCGGTCGGCCAAAGATCACTTGGTGAACATCGGTGTTGCGCTTGCGAGCAGATGCCGAATTCACATGGGAGGGCACAAAAACAACAGCCCAGAACCGTGTACGAAGGAAGAGTCTTGTCGAGGCGTTATGCTCCTGAACGTAGTGAATAAGGATATAAAAAAAACCGATTTACAAATAACAAAGATTGTTAGATTCATTAAAGAGATAGATTGGTTTAATGAGGACATTGTAGAGTGTGGAAGGGGGCAGCCCTGGATGTATCACAATGGACTTACAGCAGGCCTAGGTGTGTCAATTGGCGGCCACTATACCTACCTACCTACCAACGACTATTAGAAAGAGAAGCATGAATCTTCGTTTTACTCGACCAAAATCGCTTCGGCGGTTGATGTGGCAATAAGGAAGAAAAAACATACTCGAGTATTTAATAAGAAATGAAAACATGCAAATCCATTTAGGTAATTGCAAAGCCTTGAAATAGCGCTATTGCTGATCTCAACTTGATCTTGTGAAATGTTGCCCAGCAACTTAAAAACCGAACTGCTCTTACTGTCAAGAAAAAAAGTACAAAAAATTGTTTTTCTTGTTCAAAAGTGAGCAATCTTGACTTCGCCATAGAGTTTTTTTAATTACTACTTTTATTCAGCTTTGAGTTGAAATATTTAAGCTCTTTTGTTACTCGATGTCACACCCTTCTTCTTGGTTGGCGTGAAACCGCTTAAGCGATTTTGACCGAGTTTAACAAAGCGCGTCAGTCGTTTCTTTGTCGTTCTAACCGGCGCCAATTGGATACACCAAGTGAAGCCATGTCCTTTCTCCTCCTCTACTACCACCAGCTGGTACCGCTTCGAATACTTTCAGAGCCGGAGCATTAGTATCCATTCGGACGACATGATCCAGCAGCCGTAAAACTCATACAGCTCATGGTTTCATCGCCTACGATACTCGCCGTCACTAACGTGCAAAGGTTCAGAAAACTTCCGCACAATTTTTTTTTCAAACACTCCGATGGACGCCTCATCCGACATTGTCGACGTCCAAGCTTCTGTGCCCTACGATAGGGCGAGCATTCTTTTAATTTTATGATTTAACTGCCCACATTCTGTCCTTCAGACTATAAACACATGCATATATGTAAATCGTAACTTCTCGCACTTCTCTTAAGAATTTACTTCATTTAGTTCACAATTGGAGGAATGCCAGCTTGGGATCCCGTCGGCCCAGTATACCGGCGTTGTTTAGTATCGAGATCATATATTCTTGGTATTCCAGTGTTTATATGCACCAAAAATTTCGCGATCCCGCAAAAAATCCCGGAAACGTTTAAGTACCGAGAGTCCCGAAATTTCCAAATACCGAACGTCACGGAAATGTTTAAGAGCCGAAAATCCCGTAATCCCGAAATTTGTATATACCGAAAATCTCGATAATTTTTTAGTACCGAAAATCCCGTAATCCCAAAACTAGTATGTACCGAAAATCCCGGAATGGGTTGCTATGACTCCCGGATTATTTTACTATTTTTCCAAAGTTGGTGCGTAAAAATTATTTAAAAAAAATTTTATTGACGAAAACTCGCATTAATCCAAATTACAAAGTTTTCTCTTTCTGTAGTGCAAAAAAATCAATTGGGGAAATGTCATACTCAAGCTTGCCTTCATTTTTGAAAAAGATCCGCCACGTCCACAAATTCGTGGAGTAAAACAATATAATTTTTTTTTCAAAAACTTCGCTGGTCAAAAAATTCGCAGGATATCAGCTAAAAATATCAGAGTAAAAAAGATCCTGTTTTCTTTTTTGTTTTTGCGATAAGGATGTTTAAAATGCAATGGTCTGCCGGAAACTAAAAAAACTCACGCTCGTTTGGAACCGTCGTCCACCCTGGAACCGCTTTCACATTACTTCAGAGTGACACTCCATCTTCCTCATTACAAAGGTCTATGCTTGTGCGCCAGCGTCCAGGTTCTGCTCTTTTATCGGGATAATTTTTTTCGCGAAGCGACTAATTATTTCCCATGTTTCCTTGCCGCTTGTTGATTACATTCTCGCTGGTTATGTGACCGACTGCATTTTCCAACGTTCGGCGTTCTTACTCTCAAAGCATGTAAAAAAGAGGATAATAAAGTAAGGTAAAGTTAGAAGAATTTTCTGATATTAATAAATAATATTTTACCAGAAGTCATGGACAATAAGTGAAAAAGACTAAAACAAACTCCAAGTATTCGAGAAATTTTAGGGCTAATCTTCGGTGCGATCAAAGCCAACGGCAAGTGGCGGATTAGAAGGAACCATGAACTGGGCCAACTTATAAGAGGAAAAAATGTTGTGCGGCTCATCAAAGCTCAAAGACTAAGATGGCTAGGCCGTACCATGAGAGCTGAACGAAAAATAATTGACGCTAAAACATTTGCAACGAAAGCAAGAGGCAGACCAAGACCAAGAGGGATTGTTGAACTAGAAGACGATATGGGGAAACTTAAGGTCAACAAGTGGAAGAAATCAATCAAGGAACGATGCACATAAAGACATTTTGAGCAGCAGCCGAATGCTGACACAGAGCTGTAGCGCCAAATGATGATGATGATATTTTATTTGTTCGAGGAACTTACGCTTAGCATGCGAGAATTTTAAACGGATCAAATTAATTAGCAGCTAACATATTTCCTTCTTCGCTATAACAGTCCTATGCGCTGACATAATTTTTGATGAAATATTTGGCCTTGTTTTTAGTCAAAATAGATTAAAAAAAGCGAAATGTATTTTTTTATAAAAATGTGACCTTTTTTGTCAAAATCACGTTTATTTTATTAGGTGCGCAAGTAAGCTCCGAGTTATCTAAGTCTAAGTTGTTTAAGTTGTCAATAGATGCCACCAGCAGTGTGCGCTAGTCGATTCTAACATAACCTAAACGTCATAAACCAAGCTTAGACATATGGTACCCAACTGCTTCGACACATTAGTGACTTTCTTTTGGTATCAAATACTTTTGGTTTTGTGAAAATGTCTGATTTTGTGCCGAATAATCGTAATTTGCGGGAAGTGTTGATTTTCCTCTTTCATTCAAAAAAAACGGCAGCTGAAGCGCATCGAGAGCTATAAAAAGTTTATGCAGATGCTGCTTTAAGTGAAACAACGTGCCGAGATTGGTTCCGTCGCTTCAAAGACGGTGATTTTAATGTTGACGACCGTCCGCGTGAAGGAAGGCCAAAAACCTTCGAAGACGCTGATTGCATACTTTGGGAATGATTCAAAAACAGGGGACTTGGGTTGCTTATGAGTTAAAATCAAAAGAGATGTTGATCGTCGTTTTTTCGCCTACGAACAACTGCTCTAGCGGCAAAAAAGGAAAGGTTTTCTTCATCGCATCGTGATGGATGATAATAAATGGATTCATTACAGCAATCGAAAGGAAAGAAAGTCATGGCCGACTACTCCTGCTGCGAAGGTTATACTATGTATTTGGTAGGGCCAAGTTGGTGTTATTTATTATGAACTGTTAAAACCAAGCAATTCCATCACTGACACACGGTATCGACTTCAATTGACGGCGGAGAGGCATGAAAAAGTGAGGCATGAAAAGAGGCATGACAACGCTCGGCCGCATCCGTTAAAACCTACCCGGAAACACTGAAATGGGAAATCCTACCCCACCCGCCATATTCTCCAGATATTGCGCCGTCCAATTATCACGTCTTCCGATCGATGTCACATGGCCTAGCTGACCAACAGTTCTATTCATATGAAGACAACAAAAAATGGCTTGATCCATAGATGGCCTCAAAAGATGAACAGTTTTACCGCGACGGTATACGAGATCTACCAGAACGATGGGAAAAAGTAGTAACCAGCGATGGGATATACTTTCAATGATTCACTTGTAACCATTTAACAGCGCGAACTTAGCTGCGCACCTAATAAAAAGCGGATCTAATACTTAAACTGATATGAATTCAAATAATTCGAAATTGTGGTCTTCAATATACAAAATAATATAAAAATCTATAGAAACAGTGAAACGTCCACCTTTTTTATATATATAACAAAAAGACTGCATACGTACTAGTTACAGTTCCACTCCGATAACACTGAATTTCCCTATAGGGTAAGCTTAAGTAAACAACGACTTCTCCGCATAATCGCATAAAAATACTACTCGCCAGCAGTAATCTGCTGAAAGGTGGCATAAATTATGGTCATTCTGGTGATTGTGTGACTGCGTGAGTTCATTGGCGTTGACGCATTCATTTGTGATTCTCTTATTTATAAATTTTACTTTTCTTTCCTGCTTTTTTTTTGTTTTTGGTCAATTCTTTTGCCTGTTTATGATGGTGTAAAAGCATAAATTGTGATTTATTTTTTCTCATTTCGGTTTACTTTTCTCACGACATTTTTGGCTTTGACTAAGCAAAGTATTTTAATTATATGTATATATGTATATTTTTTTTTGCTATGATATGAATAGAAATTTGATTTGGAATGAGGTTTACGAAAAGTAAATATTTGATTTATTCATCGTGCGGTATTTGGATCCCAGCAGGGTATGACTTCATGTTAATTTACAATTTCATTCACAAATAAATATTTGGCTGCTTCGATGAGGAAGATTTTTTTTTATTTGAAGAAATTCATTTAAGATGAATGGCTAAGCATTTTGAGAAACAAATATTTGTGAATTAAAATTCATATATTTTATTATTATTATTTATTAGTACTATTTTATCCATTTTTTTGCAATTTTGCTTTTAAAACAAAAACTATTTAACGGATTTTCAAGTTCTATAGCTCACATTAAAGGTAGAGACATTAGCAAGATTCCTTAATAAGGTTTATAAATATCTAAAACAATTTCGATTTCAGATTGGTTTTTTACCATAAAATCTCAAAATTCCATATAAAATGAGAAGTTCTTAACTTAAAGCTACGAGGGGGCATGAAAAAAATAAATGAATTACGTATACAAATATTTGGTAGAAAAGTGCCTTCATTTTCCATAATGGATTAGCAAAATACTATGAATTCTCACCTATTTAGATTTTTTTTTTCATTTGGATTCACTTTTTTATACTAAGTAAAAGGCCAAATTTTCGTCCAGTCGCTGGATTCTATTAGCTGTAACTTGAGAGAAGATCTATGTAGTTTTGCGAAACCCAGCAAGACGGCATGCCTAAATACAACGAGGTGGTGATGAAGGTGGAAGTGTTATCTGAGTGGCACAGTTCAGACCCAATTAGCACAAAAGATGCCATTTTGATTGACCACACCCAATTAGCATAAAAGTTGCCACTTGCGGAACCACTGTTATTTTATTAGTCAAAGCATCTTCATTTGTCTATGAATCCGCCTTAGTCGTCTATTTTCTTTTCTGCAATTTCTTCCACTTTCTTAACTACCGAGAATTCTCCCAGTATTCTATGTTGTAGAGCACCCAGACTTGGGCACTCACACAGATAGAGAGAGACTGTTTTCTGAGATTAGTTTTGATTGCTGCGTCTACATTTATCGTTGTATGGCCGACCTTTGTATGGCCACTACTCACATAGTTTCTCAAAGGCCAGTAGTCGGTTATTGTTGACACAATTCTGATTATGTCTCCCCGTGGATTTTTTAGCAACTCGTCAGTTCTGGATTCATTGACATTGAGCCATGTTTGTTTAGTTATTTTGGTATTTCCGCGTTAGCCCATCTGTCAACGACCTGTTTCTCGAATAGCGAGAAGATCCGTTTTGCGCACGCCTTAGGGACAGCCTATTTCTACCGCTTCGGATTTGTTATATGATGGCCCCTGCCTTGCCGATTCATCAGCTTTCTCACGTCCTTTTACGTTCCTATCGCCAGGTAGCCAGATAAGAGTTTAGTCTGTCATTTTGAATTGATTAGAGGTGACCTTAAAGCTGCGATGGCTGCTTGACTATCTAAAAAAATATACTTCTAATAGTTGTTGTGAATGGTGTATAATTATCCTGCATGCTTCCCTTATGCCCAGAACTTCTGCTTGAAAATTCTATTCAGATTCACCTAGGGAAAAGGCTTGGAAGTTTCGAGGTCTTTCGAATATACACCGTCGCCGACACCGGAATCCATCTTGGATCTGTCTACTGAACCCAAATTCCATTCGCGTGGGAACTTTATCTTAAACTCTATTCTAAGGTCTAGGGTAGCAGTACTAAAAGGTAGTAAAGTAAAATGGCCTTAAGTCGGTTGATAACCACGCCTACCTTCCATTCAACGTTCATTTTCAAAATGTAAAGAAACGTGATATTTATATTATAAACGAGGCAAAATTACTGAAATATAATACGAATGATGAATTCTAGAAAGTAAACACGACTCAAGTAAAATTTTGAATAATGGGCGGTGTCACGCCAACTTTTAAGTAAATTCGTGTATCTCTGCGATTTAATAAGACTCGCCCACACTTCCCACTTCTTTACATCCAACATAATTCTTACTGAGATAAAAACCATGCCTACTTTTTATATGTTAAGACTTAATATCCGTACGTCCTTCTGATATTGCGAGCAATAACTCTCATAAACAATGAGTTTCGAATCAATCACAACTCAACAGCCAGTCCAAATAAAATTTTAGTAAATATGAAGTTCGGTCCGTATTAAACTTAATCATTCTTACATGATTTTTAAGAATTTTCTTGGATCAGTGAAAAGCGTAAGTGATCCAAAATTTACAATCAGGGTTAGGTGCTAGACTCTAACTGCTGTCGTTGAAAGCTTGAATTTCATAGGCAAGCCACGTACGCTTTCAATAAATTTTTTTGTAAGTCGGTTAGAAATTCCAGTAAATTTTGCTAGGGGAATGAAATTTTATGCCGATAGTGTGAATCATCCGATGCTTTGCTTTGTTTTTCTTTGGGGAAGAGTTTTCACGTGGCGGTCCCAAGCATAGCGCACAACCAGATATCCAACAAGTCCAACGGAGAATCTCTCTTGCCAACAAATGCTGCTTTGGACTAATTAGGCAATTTAGAAGTAAAGTCCTCTCTCGACTAATAAAACTAACACTTTATGAGGCTCTCATCATGCCCGTTCTATCGTATGACGTAGAAATTTGGACGATGACAACATCCGATGAGGCGTTTCTTGGAGTGTTTGATAATAAAAACTCTGCGGAAGATTTTTGGTCCTTTGCACGATGGAACGATGAGCTGTATGAGATTTACGACGTCAGAGACATAGTGAAGCGAAAAAAGATTCAGCG
The DNA here is from genome assembly GCA_037575425.1 of Anastrepha fraterculus. Lineage (NCBI taxonomy): Eukaryota > Metazoa > Arthropoda > Insecta > Diptera > Tephritidae > Anastrepha > Anastrepha fraterculus. Next base: position 11,922 of record JAYXIM010051765.1, on the reverse strand, counting down.
GCTACGTTGGCTGGGTCATGTCGTTCGAACGGATACAAACGCTCCGGCTCTGAAAGTATTCGTTGCATTAACAGCCGGTGATAGCAGTAGTGAAAGATCTCATCTGCGTTGGAAAGATCAGGTGGAAAAGGACTTGGCTTCCCTTGGTATGCCCAATTGGCGTCGGTTAGCACGAGAAAGAAACGACTGGCGCGCTTTGTGAACCCGGCTAAAATCGTGGAAGCGGCTTCGCATCAATCAAGAAGAAGAAGAAGTGTAAATAGGCTGATCAGACCAACTAAGAGAAAAATCGTTACTTCTATGCACTTCAAGTGAATTGGATAAAGAAATACAAGGTGGCGGAAATTTAATCACCCCATCGGAAGATTTATAATTTTTTCAAATGGCGTCGTACGCCATTCATATTTAACACTTGTGAACCAGTCAGCTGCACTATACAAATAAACAAGCAAAGGAGTGCGCCAAAATAAACACGTTCATCTCTCAAAGTCGCTTTTATTTTACTAAGTAACCAAATTGGTTGAATAATTTAGCGCCACTATAACACAATATCTAAACGCACACACACATATACACAAACTTTATGGAATTAGATATAGGGCATCTAAGCCAACTCTGCTCATATCGCTTTGACATTAACTGTATCTGCATTATTTCAATACATATCTCAATACATGCAAGCATACCTATATTCATAAAAAATTATTACACTACCACCTAACTGTACCAGGTGTGTACATATATGCATATACAGGGTCCGCCATATAACTTTACGGAATTAAAAATGCTATAAAAAAGAAACTACTCAATATTTTTTCAAACTGTTTTTTTTTACTTTGAAGTACAATCCTTCCGGTTAATGAGGGAACGCAACTTCATTCATATGGCTGCCTCGGCTAGTCATGCATCATCCCATACGATCGGTCCAATTTTTCAACACATTTTCGATTGTATGCGGCTGTATTTCAGCTATGACATCGCGTATGTTGGTCTTCAGTGCATCAATTGTTGCTGGTTTGTTGGCATAACACTGGTCTTTGACGGCACCCCAAAGATAATAATCCAACGGCGTCAAATCGCAGCTCCGAGGCGGCCAAACGATATCAGAATTTCGGCTGATAATGCGATCTTCGAAGACAGTACGTAATTTTCGTACACATTCTGCAACATTACCATGAGTTTCAAAGTAATGTCGCAATATTTCCTAGCGTTCTTTGAGCGTTCCACAACCATTTTCGTTCAGCGGAAGAATAAAACTAATTTTCTGTCAAATCAGATGACAGCTAAGTGTTACCATTCTTCAAATAATACCTAATTCAAATCCGTAACGATAGATGGTGGGCCCTGTATATGCGCGTACGGTATACAGTAATCATTCAAGAGCATTCACGACTTCATTAACTACATTTCCGTTACTGAGTTTACGCTTAATTGCCACATTCCGCATTCCCGTGAAAATCAATCATCTCTACTTCCTTCCTATCACCTGCCACTTGCCACCCCCCACGCGCCCACCTGTCGTTATTCCATCAGCTCGCTTAGTCATTTCTTCATAGGCGCCTATGCACGCATTCAACATTGTAAATTTTGCATTTATGAAAATGGGCATAACTAATTGCATCTGCACTTGCACTGATGACTATTTGTACGCGTGAGCTTTTAATAGGAACAACAAACAACAACAGCAGGAAGATTATTCTCCATCCTTTATCCTTTATCATTCATACTAATTGAATCGCTTGGAAAGCTCCATTAATTAGTTAACTGCTATAATTTCGTCAAAGTACAACAACGCGGGCTGTACTGATAGAGTTGTAGACCTGGTTAGAGTTGTTGTATAAGTCATTAGTGTTTGTTGTAACAGATGATCTGTCATTAGTTTTGTATACGAGCTGGATATCTGTGAAACGGCAAATGTTGTGCTCAGGTAGCAGATATAAAAACTATGTGTACTATGTTATGTTATGTATACCATGCTTTGCTATACCTATGCGATATGTTATGCTATGATCTGCTATGTATGCTTTGCTAAGCTAATGTACTATGTATATTATGCTATATTATTTCTATGCTATGTTATGTTGTGCTATGCTATGCTGTGCTGTGTTATGCTGTGCTATGCTAATATACTATACTACGTATATTGTGCAATATTATTACTATGCTATGCTATGATCTGCTATGCTACGTTATGCTATGCTATGTTATGCTATACGCCACATATATTGCTCACTATGTGAGTATTTACCGAACGTATATCGCTGAAATTGGAATTGTTCTTGTTCTTGTTGTTTTTTGCAATTCTTTATTATCTTATCAAATCACGCATAGATGGCCCTGGAACAGAAACGAATTTTCAAATTTGGCCTCTACGTACTGCATCCAACTAGAAACGTTCCAATTTTCTCATACCAACGCATTTTTTTCTGCATTAATTATAAAGGGTGGTTAAATTTCAAGGGCCGAATGATAATCCAGGAGTGATTGCCGGAAAACCAATGCACCCACAAAGAGTGATTGTTTGGTGCGGTTTCATCGAAAATTTGGACCATCGGATGGAGGTGTGCCGCCGATGTTGTCATAATAAAGAGAAATGACCACTAATTTTCTAAAAAAAATGTATTTTATTCAAAATCAACACCAGCCCTTGAAACTTAACCACCCTTTAAAAATACACAGTTTTTACCTTCATACGCGCAGCAGTAGTTTTTATATTTTTATACCCTGGTGTTAGCTTCATAAAAATCTATATAAAACTGTGGCAAGTCAACTTTTCGCACAACAGTACAAAAATAGTGCATAGTAAAAAGTACAACACAAAGTAATCTTCCCTAATGCCAATGCACCAACAAATAGAGCAAAGTGTGCAAAGAAAGTGGGAGAGGCTCTACATCCACTGCCTTTTGCTACTTTTCCCATGAACTGTTAATTTTCACACTTCTTTCATAGATGGGGTACGAAATTGCTGGGTAAGTCTCCGATTCCTAAGTTAGGTTTGTTTAGATGGTTGCTCTCAGGAGGTCACGTGCAATCTAATTCGCCCATTATGGCACCACAGAGAGAAGGCTGGAGGAAGAGAAAAAGATGGTTGGGTGAGGAAGATATATAAGTAATATGAGCGAAGACAGTTGGGACTACGTACTGATGATATATGCGCAGGCGTAGTTGAATAGTGAGAGCCGATCTAAATTTTAGTCTCGCATAAGGCAAGCAGCTGAGGACTATATGCTGAGAGAATCTCGCCGTATCCTTCAAACAGCTGCCACAAATGATAATATGAAGTTTCATAACACCCAACGGACAATGACCGGTTTCACTATCCAAAGTTGTGGTTTTGTTCACCTAACGAGCTTCTTCGCGCGACTCCGATCTACGAGTCACCGAAGAACCCAGCGATTTTACATGTCAATATTCTTGCGCAGTGCTCACTGATTTGAAACTGAGCCTATTTCGCCAAGAACAAACCATATGCAGTCTAAGGAGCCCTCACCCTGTCACGGGAAAAGTACTTTGCAGGCCTTCTATCTAGCCAGCTTCAGGTCCCTGTGACCTATAAATCATAGAAACTTGATATAAAAGTACTTAGTTGCAACAGAAAAGAAAGACAGATTTTTCTCCGAGAAATATTGATCGCAGCATCAGCAAATTCACTGGCCTGATTGCCGTTTGAGTTGTCGGAGTAGATGTACACCTCGCGCAAATCGATATCGCATTAATATTTCGGCCAATTTCGTCTGTGTTTTTTTCTTCGTTTTGAATTATTAATATTTCTGTATCAAACTATAGCCCATTTTCTATCAAAAACCATATAATCTAAATTCCAAAATTGTATGCAAAAATTGAAAAATATTGCACAAACTTTTCATCTCAATATCACGATTTTTAATTAGAATTTCTAATAAAAACAAGAAAGTGCGTGTAGCGTAGTACACATCACAGAAGTGAAACCTTCAAGGCAAACAAAGATAGAGGGAGAGACCCGAGAGAGAATAAGAGAGAGTGAGAGAGAAAGAGAGAAAAAATATATATTTAAATAAATTCACAACATTTTCAGAGAATACAAATAGACAAAATTGACAAAAAACGGAGAAGGGTCAACCGGTGCAGGGAAACGCCGGACACAAACCGTGGCAACAACGCGCACTACTCCGAGCGTTTGTCACCCGCACAAGCGTAGAGATTCCAGGACCGTAACAACGGCACAAATTACCGCAAGGCAATATCAATAAATCCGACACCGGAATGGATAGCACTTTTTAGTACGCACGAGCACTAGCCAGCAAATGGAAATAAGCGCCAAAAAGTAGGCACCAAAAATTTATTTCCTACAAGTTTGAACCAACAAACAAGCGCCAAAAAGTAGGCAGTGTTATTTCTCACTAGAAATTAGCAACCACAAGGAAAAATAGCCTAAAGTGTATCTAAGATATATGTAAGCTATATCTCTCTCTCTCTTCTTTTCCTCTACGTTATATCTTTTTTCTCTCCCCGCAACGAAAAATGCCCAAAACGTTGCATGGCCTTGAAAATTGTTCTCTCCATTATCGCTCGTCCATCGAAAATGTAGGTATAAAATTTAAGCATATTAAATTATAGTATAAGAAAGTGCAAGTTTGAGTTAGCTAAAGAAACCCATCAATTTGGCTCGCATGATAGCGAAGATAGCGCCTTCGAACGAGAAACTGCTCACCGAATTCAATCTGGATGGCAAAGCTGGAGAGCAGCCTCTGGTGCTCTATGCGATAAGAAAATTCCACAAAAATTAAATGAAAAATCTATAAAAGTATGATCAAGCAAGCAGTGATATACGGATCAGAGTGCTGAGGCGTTACGCTGCTGGAAAAGATTCAAAAGACCTCTATTCTGAGCAGCAATAAAATTGCTCTAATCAGCACTAAGCTACAGCAAAACTGGCCGCGCTGGTACGGTCATATAACGAGAAGACCAGAGAATCACGCAGTGAGGTAAAAGTTGCAGATGGAGGTAGCGAAAAGAGGGTCAGACAGACCACCAAAAGAATGAAAGAACGTCATCGCAAATGACATGCGCTCCAGACGTGTCACCGAAGAGACGACTCAGAACCGTGTAAACTGGAGATTTCGCACAAGGAGAGCCGACCCGAAACCTATTTCGTAGGCTAAGTTAAAGAAGAAGGAGGTGTTGCGCGTTTTCTCCATATCAAAATTTCGTACTTAAATATCCTTTAATATTAAGAAGCAATTCACTGCTTCTTCGACAGTAGCTACCTCCGAAACGCACAGCCCGCGTTCACTGTAGTTACTCTAAAGCCTTAATTTAAGCTTAATGGATTGCTGGAGAATAATTCTCCAATAACCGTTTCACCTGACGTCGATTTGTATCGAGTTTTATCTGTGAGAAAATTAAAAAAAAGTTTTAGTTCCACATTAGTTACATATTTTAACTCATCTTCTGCGAACAAAAAAACAATGATTTTTTTTTCATTTCTACAGTCAGCTAATTCATGACAGCAATAGAATCGGAAAAGCCAATTCGCTAAGGTGCTTATTACTGACGATTTTAGGCCCCCCGAAATAAAAATTTGTAACGGGAATTTCATAGCATCCTTAGGAAAAATAATATACCTGCATCACTCCATTGCCATCACTGTGGCTTCAAGCAGTCAACGGTACTTATTATTAGTTTCCCACTGCTCTCCACGAAATATTTCGAAGGCTGCTAAGTTTCTTAAAGTCATTACTTAATTAAATTTTAGTTCTGCTTACGCAAATTTGTATGCAAATAAAAGCATAAGGCACTTAAAACAAACAGACGTAAACTTTTCGCCACTCACACGAAAATTAACCGGCTGGAACGGCTTTAACGAATTATTCACATAACTGGTTTAACACGAATGAAAACTTGTGGCTTCCACGCACTAAACCGGTAATTTATGAGAAGAACACATAAATTATGTGCATTTATGTTTCTGCATTCATATTAGTAAGTTAATTAGTTATGTCAAAAACAACAAAATCATGCATACACATACATACGAGTATAGGTGAGTGTACGTATGAATGAGCCACGTGAAAAGCTGCAGGCGCACGAAGAAACTGCATGAACCCAGCAGGGGGGCTCAAAGTGTAGGCAATGCTAATTGGTTTATTTTCCCCATCTCGTTGGCAATTCTTGCTTTCCCAACTCCAAAGAATTTTTTTTTTTATAATGAAATGATCCATTGAGCCAGTGTTTTTTCTGTTCGTTTACGGTAATTTCTGAAATCGGGCAGTCGATTTAAATGCAACTTATATAGTGAATAGGGGTGGGACTATTCGAATAAAAATTATTCGAATAATAAAATCTTTTATTCGAGAGGTATTCGTAATTCGAATAATATTTATTCGAATTTTTTATTCGTTTATTCGAATAATGCTATTCGAATACCTCACTATTCGAATACCTCACTATTCGAATACCTTACTATTCGAATACATCACTATTCGAATACTTCACTATTCGAATATTTTTGGTAAATATTTATTTAGATTAGCGGACTACTAATCGGTTTATGTACAAGTGCATGCACCATGAGAAGGGCCAATGTAATTTTTATATTTTTAAAAGCATTTTCTCCCTGATGTAAATGAATATATAGTGAGGTATTCGAATAGTAAGGTATTCGAATAGTGCGGTATTCGAATAGTAAACTATGTGATGTATTCGAATAGTAAACTATTCGAATAGTGAGGTATTCGAATAGTAAGGTATTCGAATAATGAACTATTCGAATTATTTGAAACGAATAGTATTATTCGTTTTATTCGAATAATGTTTATTCGAATATTATTCGAAAATAATCCCACCCCTAATAGTGAATAGAACAGTTTTTGGCCAGAGAGGTGGCACGGTTGACGAGAATTTTTTTTTTAATTTTTTTGTTTTGGAGATCGAGTTCGCTAATTCCCGCAATTATAGCAATTTTACGAAAAGTTATGGTGAACTCAAAGCAGCATCGAATTAGGAGGTATTCCGGCTCACTCGGTATTTGACAGTTTTGTTGGTATACAACCGATTTGTATCATTTTTACATGTCTAGAAAGTCTAACACTTTTGCAATAACCTGGCAAAATTTCAGGCTATTCGGGGCAAAATTGAGCGAGCTATAGCATTTTTACGAAAGGTTATGGTGAACTCAAAGCAACATCGAATTAGGAGGTGTTCCGGCTCACTCGGCATTTGACAGTTTTATTGGTTTACAACCGATAGCGCCCCTACAAGCATAAAAGGCGTCTGTTGCCTTCCTAATTCTCTCCTCATGTTATGCTTACACGTTAACCATCTGTCAAGGACAAATCTGAGGTATTTAACTCTGTAAGAGAGCATCAACGGGATGTCTGCTATTGAGGGGAGAGAGGCTCTAGGAATTTTATATTTCCTCGTAAATAAGACGAGCTCCGTCTTCAGAGAATTTATCGAGAGGCCGCAATTTGCGGTGTATTTCACTACTAGATTAAGATAACCCTGCATCAGTCCCATCAGAGTGTCTAAAAATTTTCCTCTGACAGCAAGTGCCACGTCGTCCGTGTAGGCAATAGCCTTACAGCCTCTCCTCTCCAGCTCTTCTAGCAAATCGTTGAGTAGAACAACCCAGAGAAGCGGCGAGAGAGCAACTCCTTGCGGTGTTCCTCTGCTCACCTGCCGGCGAAGAGAGCCGCCGTCCCACTCTGCTGCGACCGTTCTATCGTTAAGCATTTAATGTATTAGCATAGTAAGGTCGGTTCCGACCCCTATTTTATCCAGAGACCTAGTGATTGCCTCAGAGATGGCTTTCTTAAAAACACCATCCATGTGACTCAGCGATCAATTTGTACGATTTTTTATTTGCGATTATTTTTTCGAAGATTGACGGATCGAAGGTTTGTTCCGCTCCTCAATTGTTCACTGCTGTGCACGATTCATCTTTAAAACAGATTCATACTACATTCAATATTTTGCACTTACTGCCGTAAATAACTAAATTAAAGGGATTTATTGACAAGTTTTGACAAAATATAATATCTTCCTCTTATTTAATTGTAGTAGCTCTTGTATGAAAATATAATTAATTCCCCTACAAAATCTATATATCCACATTTCACACTTTATGCAAATTTAACAAAAAAACTCTGAGTAAAATTTCATCAAAATTTCATATTCAAAATTTATAGAAAAATTTCGATTATGCTGCTTTATAACCCATTGAGTTCGATATAACCAAATGCAAGTTGAAATTGAGGCGTTGATTTTGTTTTATTTTTTATTTGCTCACACACATCTTTTACATAGAAGAAAACATCCAGTGTATGTGCGTGTGTGTGTATAAAGGGTGGTTAAATTTGAAGGGCCGATGTTGAATGTGAACCACACCTAAACTTCAACTTTTTTTCTGCATTTCTTTTGAAATTTTTCAATTTCAGACTAATTCAATTTGAATCATGGAAAGATGCACAATCAAGGAACGCGTTAAAGTTATTCAAGCTTATTATGAAAACGGGCGTTCAAATCAAAATTCATCTTGAGTGATGAGGCACATTTTCACTGCAGTGGATTCGTCAATAAGCAGAATTGCCGCATTTGGGGCTCAGAAAATCAAAGAGTTATAGTTGAAAAGCCTCTTTATCCGTGTGACTCTAAGGTGCGGTTTATGGGCCGTCGGCATCATTGGGCCGTATTTTTTCCAAAATGAGGCCGGTCAGGCAGTTACTGTGATTAGTGTTCGCTATCGTGATATGATAACGAGCTTTTTATGACCCGAATTGGAAGATATGGATGTGGACGATATGTGGTTTCAACAGAACGGCGCCACTTATCACACAGCTAACGAAACAATGGCTCTTTCCGCGAACAATTTGATGGCCGTGATGTGATTTGACACCGTTGGACTTCTTTCTTTGGGGTTATTTGAAAGAAAAGGTGTACGTCGATAAGCCAGCAACAATTGAAGAGCTAAAGGATGAGATAATTCGGCACATTAACGGCATATAACCTCAATTATGCCTCAGCGTCATCGAAAATGTGGACCATCGGATGGAGGTGTGCCGCCGAGGCTGCGGCGGCCATTTGGCCGGTGTTTTGTTCCATACGTAATAGAGCCATATCAGTATTATCATAATAAAGAGAAATGAAAATAATTTCCTAAAAAAATTGTATTTTATTCAAAATCAACACCGGCCCTTGAAACTTAACCACCCTTTACGTTAGCTGAAGTAAAAATTTCTGAGCATGTTGTTGCATTATTTGGACGATGAAATTAACTTTTTACTATCTACTTATTTTTAGGAGTAATTAAACTTCATGTGATGAGTTCAAATCAAGTGCACACATCTTCTCCTACTCTCACCTACACTCATGGCTACCCACCCGCCGCACACTCATAACCCGTCAGTTTCATATTTTAAGACTCATAATATGCTTGTAATGTATTCACTTGGGATTCATCATGCTCGCGGTCTGTTGGAGGGGGTGTTTCAACTCACTTTCTCAACTTTCGCTGTTAAACAAAGCTTATGTGTTTACCTGCCTTTCATAATTCGCTTCTTCCACATAACTACGTTGAGGCATTCATCTCATTTTAAATGCGGCGCTCAACAAATTCCCCGCTGAGAATACTCTCAACACACCAGTACACACCCCTTTCTAGCCAAATGTTATATAACAGCTGCTAAGGTATGGTAGATGTATGTAGTGGGTGCGTGCGATTTGTAGGCGTGCTCAAGTGATGTGCCTATGAAGGAAGGAGCGTCAGCAGTGAACGACGTAGCGGCTAAGAGAGGGACTGGTAACAAAGTTTTAACCTCTTAGCACAAAAGTTAAACTGCAAACGCACTTCTAAAGCTGTGCAAGGCAGGCCAGATTCGGTATTAACCCCTTTTAATGACTAACAACAACAAAAGCAACAAAATGCTACTCAAGACGGCGAGTATGCGTTTGAAGCGCTGGCATGAGGTGTGAAATGGTTGGCGTGGCATAGCAGATGATGAGCGCTTTGTTGTTGTTGCATGCCTTTTCTATTATTACTGTTGCTATTTAACGGTTATTTTTGTGGCACACACAGCAACTTACATATCTTGCGGTGGTGGTGCTGATGGTGATGGTGATGGTGATGCTGCTCATTATTATTACAGTTGTTGCAGTTGCTGTTAGCAAATTTTTTTTAATGTTAAGGTTTCTCGCTTTATGACCAACTTTCGTCGTTGGCTCTAATATCATACTCGTACAGGGTGAGTCGGAAATGGGTGCGTCTTCCTAATACTCAGGTTAGGGAATAAGTGCGGTCGCCGTAGCTGGATGGGATGATGCGTGACTACCATTGAGAATTCAGAGGGAACTTAGGTTCGAGTCTCGATGAAAGACCAAAATGAAGAAAAGCATTTTTCTAATAGCGGTCGCCCCACGGCAGGCAGTGGCAAACCTCCGAGTGTATTTCTACCTTGAAAGAGCTCCTCATAAAAAATATCTGCCGTACGAAGTCGGCTTGAAGCTGTAGGTCCCTTCATTTGTGGAACAACATCAAGACACACGTCACAAATAGGAAGAGAAGCTCGACCAAACATCCAAAATGGGTGTGCGCGCCAATTTTATATATACTATATATATATATATATTGAAGCCAGATATTTGATCTTCAAACCAGTCGGAAAAATTTGCTTCGATCATAAAACGATTCTCAATCACTTTCATTCAATAGGATTTACTGAAAAATTGGCAGCCTGGGTGCCTCACGAACTCAAAGAAAAAAAACAAAGAAAGTCGCCTTCAAATTACTTTTCAGCATCTCGCCCGCCATTGAGCATCACGCGAGCGTAAACAGCGCTTTTTGAACCGAATCGTCACGGGAGATGAGAAATGGTGCCCAAACATCAAGCCTGGGTGGATCTAGGAGATTCGACAAAGTCAAGAGTCAAGCCGGATTTTCATCCAGAGAAAATAATGATATGTGTTTGATGGGACTGAGAGTGCATGGTGCACTGGTAAATGCTCCAAAAGAATGCCACGGTCAACGAGGAGCTCTACATTGCTCAGCTAAACTGCGTTAATGAGGATATTTGACTGGTAAGACCTGATCGACATAGGCAAAACATACTCCTTCACGACAACGCCAGGCCCTATGTTGCACAAGTCGTCAAAACCGCAGCATCCGCCGTACTCTCCGGACCTTGCACCGACCGATTACCATCTTTTCCGCTCCCTGTCAAACCATATGAAGGGCGTTACCTTCGATAACAAAAATGTCCTTAAAAACTGGTTCAACAACTTCTTTGACACCAGACCAGGCGATTTTTAGCAGAATGGCATCAACAAATTAGTTGAGAGGTGGGAAGAGGTTGTAAACAGCAACGGCGAATATATAATTGATCAACTTATTGACATCATTATTGTTTTTTTGTTTAAATAAAGGTCTTCGGTAAAAACGCTACGCACTTATTCCCGAACTCGATACTTGTAGTGTCTTCCAGTCGGAAGTTTGTGGACTATTAATCGCATACTTCACTTTTAAGGGCAATATCGCTATTCATTCAGATAGGCAAGCTGAATCGAGGCACTGAACAAAGAGATGCCTGCAGACTCACGGCAGTGTTAACTGGCTTCTGGTCCATAGAACCAGGCAGCTAAAGTGGGTATCCCTCATAGTTGTAATCAACTGGAGAAAAAGGAAACTGTCTCCCACTCCCTCTGTGAACGTCCTGCCCTATGGAAGGCGCGGATGTTAATCAACCAACCAACCAATAAGTCTAATGAGAATTGCAGGAATTAAATAAGAACTCGTAATGCAACTAAGTTCCATTAGACGTTGCTGCAAAATTCCATAGACCAGGACACTTTTGTGGGCTCCCAGAAGCAGACATAAAGGAAGTTTTGGATGGAGAGCCCTTATCAGAGGCAGGCTTAATAATTTTGCATTCCTTCCAGATGAGGATCAAA
>JAYXIM010051764.1:0-39321 GCA_037575425.1 Anastrepha fraterculus | reverse complement strand
AATATGCAAACAGAGTAGACGTGTTTTTTTGTGCGCTGCAGTTATATCCTATTTACTTGTGTTTGTGACCAGCTTTTTTATATAGTTTTTTGCGAATACGCGTCTCTTTGATCACTTTCTAACTCTGTGGCCGTGAAACTAATTTAGCGTACGCTAAAACAAACCAAAGCAGAAATTTTTGGAAAATTTAAAAACAATTTAAAAAATGACCACCAGAACAAAAATGACACGCCAAACGGTATCCACCCCGCAAAACAGCGCGAGCACTCTAACGAAAGCGGAGAAAAAAGGGAGCTCGCCACCTCCTTTCTGGCTTGAGCGGATAGAGGAACAACTCGAGTTGCAGAGAAGGAGTATCATCGAAGAGATATCGGAACGAGTGAAAACATCTGAAGAGCGAGTAATGCAGCGGTTTGGCGAAATAGCGGCTGAAATGGCGAACCTGCGGAAAGCTGTAAAAACAATGGAAGAACGTGTGGGGAAAGCCGAAGCACAAATTCAACTGAACAGGCAACTTCAGGGTGAAATCGCGGTACTGAAGACTCAGCTGGATGAGTGCCAAAATCATGCCGTCTCCACAGATCTCATCATTAACGGATTGCCGCACATGGAGGGTGAGAACATAAAAAATATTTTTGGTAGCCTGTGCCATACTCTCAATATGCCAGCGCCACAAATTTCCTCCGCCTTTCGCCTGCGTAAGCAGAGCAACTCAACAGCGTCTGCTGTTATAGTCAAATTAACATCTCCTGCTGATCGCTCAAGTTTGCTCAGAACAGTGGCTAATTATTGCAAAGCCAAAAAGCGGCCACTATTACTCTCTGATGCTGGACTGAAAACTGAAGGCAAATTACACATCCACGAATGTCTGACAAAAGGCAATCGCGAACTAATGCGTTTTGCAATGCAGCTCAGGCGAGAGCAAAAAATAACAGCTGCTTTCACTATTCGTGGATATGTGTATGTACGCGTTCGCCCTAAATGCAAAGCAGTTAGGGTGACTAATATTGAGTGCATTCAAAATGCACTTGCTGCAGCCATCTAATGCTCTAATTAGCTGCTGAGAATATTTACTATGTGTTTATGTTTAAGCTCTACTTACTCTTTTTATTCTCTTCCTTTATTTTATAGTTTTTCTCTTACCCCCGCTCATCTTGTGCTACTTCTTATTTTTCTCTGTTCTTCTAATTACTGCTTTTGTTCTGTTTATTGCTCTTCTATCTTTGTTTATGCCAATCATTTTTGCAAACACACATACATACATATACTCTTGCGTGCTTGTGCTTTGTTGCTTCTGTTTTTGTTCAGTATAACTTAAATTCTTAGGTCTGTTCGGTAAAGTGAGGTCCAGCGTTAATGAAAATAAGAAAATTCTCATTGATATTATGTGCAAACAAAATGATGGTTTTAATGTAGTACATTTTAATGCGCGTAGCCTAAGTCAGGAAAAACTTGATTTTACTAGGTGCACATTCGAAGATTCTGCAGTTGATGTAATTTGCGTTTCTGAGACCTGGTTTCATCATGACCTCCCTGATTTTAACATCTCTTTAAATGGATACAATTTATTGAGAAACGATCGTAATCTTAACAGAAAAGGGGGGGGAGTTGCAGTGTACTGCAAAAAAAGTTTGAAATTTAAACTGATAGCAAAATCACATAACGGTGAAAATGAATATATATTTACTGAAGTATCTGATGGCATGAATAAAATTTTAATTGCATGTGTTTACAATCCTAACAAAAGTATTGCTCTTGATAAACTATTTGTTGACCTGTCTGAATCTGTCTTAAATTACGAACGTATCCTGTTGTGTGGTGATTTTAATGTTAACATTTTAAAAAATGAGCCTAGTAGTAGTAAACTATTCGACCAGTTGGCAACAGCTGGACTTTGTGTTGTTAACGGAATTACACCAACGAGATATTCAAATAACTCACAACCTAGTCTTCTTGATTACTTTATAACATGTGACTTGTCACATATTCTTAAATTCGACCAAGTTGACTTTATCTCTGACCATGACTTAATATTTTGTACTTTAGATGTTGTGATGAATCGTCCAAATTTAGGTGCCACCTACGAGTATCGTGATTTTAAATCGTTGAATGTTAATTCCCTGTATTCAGACATGGGTTCTATAAATTGGAATGAATGTTGGTTTCTTAGTACTGTTGATAATAAACTTGACTTCCTCAACCATAACCTATCCTCGATATTTAACATGCATGTTCCGCTTCGTTCTGTAAATGTTTTAAATAGTTCATGTCCTTGGTACAACTCGAAAGTTCGAGCTGCCATTAGAAAGCGCAACAAGTGTTATGCTAAGTGGAGAAAAAACTTGACGGATACTTCTTGGCGTCGGTACAAGGCAGTCCGAAATGAAACCACTGCAATAATACGACAAGCGAAACGTTGGTACAGTTACTCAAAACTTGATCCGTCACTTCCAACAAGAGTACTGTGGCGCAACCTAAAAAAATTTAAAATCCATGGCAAGGAAAGTTCCGAATGTGAGATTGACCTTGATGAACTCAATGACTACTTCATTAGTGTTGGTAAGAAAACAAATTGTGCTCCTATTTTAAAAGAGTCCTCACTTTGTGCTACTCTAAAAGAACAGTTTCAATTTTTGACCGTTAGTGAGGTAGATGTCCTGAAAGCTTTATCCAAAATAAAGTCTAATGCTGTAGGCGATGATGGCATCTCGCTAAAATTCGTCCGTATAGTCATACAATATATAATAGGGCCCCTTACCCATATAATAAACCATTGCTTGACTAGTTCATGTTTCCCAGCAGCATGGAAAAAGGCTATAGTTTTCCCAGTCGCAAAAAAGACAAATGCTATTTATGCTGGTGACTATAGACCTATCAGCATACTGCCCGCATTTTCCAAAGTTTGCGAAAACTTGATGGCCACGCAAATTTCATCATTTGTACAGAACAATCGTCTACTCTCTCCACTACAATCTGGCTTTAAACAAAGTCACAGTTGCTCGACTGCAATGGTTAAAATAATGGACGACATTAGAATTAGTTTTGACAACGGAGACTTGACTCTACTTTGTTTACTTGACTTTTCTAAAGCATTTGACTCAGTGAATCACAAATTATTATGTTTGAAGCTTAAACACTATTTCGGCTTCAAAGACAGTGCGGTGAAGCTCATGGCCAGCTACCTTAGTGACAGAACGCAGAAGGTCAAGACCAGTAAATTAACATCTCAGTCTAGATACGTACAAACTGGTGTTCCGCAAGGGTCTATTCTTGGTCCACTTTTATTCAGTCTTTTTGTCAATGATGTTTTTACCGTTTGTCAGTACGTGAATGTCCATGCGTATGCTGATGATATACAATTGTACTTGTCCAGTCGTATTGGTCTCGTTGAAGATTTATGTTTCAAAATAAACAGTGATTTGTCTGCTATTTCTGTATGGGCTAATGATAACTCATTATGTCTGAACGCGTCAAAGTCATATGTCTTACCTATATGTAATAGTGTTGTGCATGTTGACAATATCCCTAAATTGTGGATAGGTACAAGTTCCCTTACCTTTATGGATAAGGTAAAAAATTTGGGGTTTATTCTTAACACAAAACTTACCTGTGCTGACCATATAAATAGGGTTGTGGGGAATATTTACGCTACATTGCGAAAGCTGAGTGTCTCCGCAACATTCACGCCAGAGAAAACGAGGCGCAAATTAGTTCTCCAGCTAATTATGCCTCTCATCACCTACTCTGAGGTGGTATACAGCAAACTCGACTCCACATCTTGCCATAAACTTAATGTGGCATTTAATAACGCCACGCGGCGGTTTGGCGAAATTGCGGCTGAGATGGCGAATCTGCGGAAAGCCATGAAAACTATGGAAGAACGCGTGGGAAAAGCTGAAGCGCAAATCCAACTGCAAGGTCAACTACAGGGTGAAATTGCGCTATTGAAGACTCAGCTGGATGAGTGCCAAAACCAAGCAGTCTCCACCGATCTCATCATCAACGGCTTGCCGCACATTGAAGGTGAGAACATTGACACTATTTTTGGTAGCCTGTGTCACACGCTAAACATGCCAGCGCCACAAGTTTCCTCCGCCTTTCGATTGCGCAAGCAGAGCAACTCCACTGCGCCTGCTGTTATAATTAAATTAAACTCTCCTGCTGATCGCTCAAGATTATTTAAATCAGTGGCTAATTACTGCAAAGCCAAAAAGCGGCCACTATTACTCTGCGATGCTGGACTCAAATCAGAAGGCAAATTACACATACACGAATGTCTCACTAAAAGCAATCGCGAACTAATGCGTTTTGCTATGCAGCGCAGGCGAGAGCAAAAAATCACAGCCGCCTTCACTATTCGTGGTTTTGTGTATGTACGCGTTCGCCCTAAATGCAAAGCAGTTAGGGTGACTAATATTGATAGCATTGAAAATGCAGTTGCTGCAGCCACCTAATGCTCCTTGATAGACATTTAATGCTCAGAATTTCAAATATGTATCTATGTTTATGCTCTACACATGATGCAAAGAATAATGAGATGGCGCCCATCGTGGTCCCGTTACTTTGCGCTCAGCGAATTTGACAACTAGTTACGTGATTTTAGCTCCAGTATGGCCAGATTACCATTTTCGTAACTTGATTTATCATTTTTTTTTGTTACTTTTATTATTTTGTGTCTCGGAGTTCTAGTTCTTTCTTCATGACATTTTTCTAGTTGTTCTAATTAAAATGTAATGTTTATAATTTTGTAAAATATACATTTTTTAATAATTATTTAAATAATTCAATCAGTTTTATTTAGCTTTACTTTTTTTTAACATCTGGTGGCATTGCCCGCGATTGCCGGTGTTGTTGGTGTTCTTCTGCTTTCGGCACTCAAATCTCTCTCTCGCTACTGCAGAGTTGCCTAGCTTTGGATATAAAAACGAACTAAATGCCCATTTAAAGAAAATAAAACACGAAATTTTTATTGTGTTATTTAAAGAACTTTGTATGCGTGACAAATTGTCTGTAGAATGTGCGTTTTTTTTTAAATAAATGTGTTATGCTTATGTACAATTTAATTTATGAGTTTTTTTTGTTAAGCGAGACTCTTTTATTAAGGGAACGACTTTTTTGCTATATTTGAAGTTATGTAACTAGATAAGGTACTCTTTTTGTAAAAATGTCAGTATGGTTTCTTTAGTATTTTCTGGTATTTTGTTGCTTATTTTTACTATGAATACACCTCTTGATGCTCTATGTCTCACTAAGGATTGATGACCGGAAGAAACGATTACACCTCTATGGTTTTAATTCGCATTCAATAAATTCAAAGGCTTTTAAAAATGTGTAAAAAGGTTTTCAATCTTAAGAAGAGTTGAGAGCGGGGCATTTAATATTTTTGCATAGCCTTAAATGGAGCCAAAAATTAAATTTGCACTTTCAAATTATCAAATTTTACAGGAGTAAAAAAATTTTCATTAGCACTAACATCTTCTCAGAGTGGCCTTTTTTAAACTTCTTTTGTATAATAATACAGTTTTTTTTTTAACCTAAAGTCTCGGTAGCCTTAAATTAAAAACAAAAAGAAACAAACACCAAACTTAAAAATTGTCGCATTTTCGGTATAAAAAAGCACTAAATTTATTGCGAAGATCAAATGGTTGGCAATACTGCACAACTCTGCAAACGTGACGTCACGTAATTCTCATTGATATTATGTGCAAACAAAATGATGGTTTTAATGTAGTACATTTTAATGCACGTAGCCTAAATCAAGAAAAACTCGATTTTACTAGGTGCACTTTTGAAGATTCTGCAGTCGATGTAATTTGTGTTTCAGAGACCTGGTTTCATAATGACCTCCCTGACGTCAACTTCTCCTTAAATGGGTACAATTTATTGAGAAACGATCGTAATCTTAATAGAAAAGGGGGGGGGAGTTGCAGTGCACTGCAAAAAAAGTTTGAAATTTAAACTGATAGCAAAATCAAATAACGGTGAAAATGAATATATATTTACTGAAGTATCTGATGGCATGAATAAAATTTTAATTGCATGTGTTTACAATCCTAACAAAAGTATTGCTCTTGATAAACTATTTGTTGACCTGTCTGAATCTGTCTTAAATTACGAACGTATCCTGTTGTGTGGTGATTTTAATGTTAACATTTTAAAAAATGAGCCTAGTAGTAGTAAACTATTCGACCAGTTGGCAACAGCTGGACTTTGTGTTGTTAACGGAATTACACCAACGAGATATTCAAATAACTCACAACCTAGTCTTCTTGATTACTTTATAACATGTGACTTGTCACATATTCTTAAATTCGACCAAGTTGACTTTATCTCTGACCATGACTTAATATTTTGTACTTTAGATGTTGTGATGAATCGTCCAAATTTAGGTGCCACCTATGAGTATCGTGATTTTAAATCGTTCAATGTTAATTCCCTGTATTCAGACATGGGTTCTATAAATTGGAATGAATGTTGGTTTCTTAGTACTGTTGATAATAAACTTGACTTCCTCAACCATAACCTATCCTCGATATTTAACATGCATGTTCCGCTTCGTTCTGTAAATGTTTTAAATAGTTCATGTCCTTGGTACAACTCAAAAGTTCGAGCTGCCATTAGAAAGCGCAACAAGTGTTACGCTAAGTGGAGAAAAAACTTGACGGATACTTCTTGGCGTCGGTACAAGGTAGTCCGAAATGAAACCACTGCAATAATACGACAAGCGAAACGTTGGTACAGTTACTCAAAACTTGATCCGTCACTTCCAACAAGAGAACTGTGGCGCAACCTAAAAAAATTTAAAATCCATGGCAAGGAAAGTTCCGAATGTGAGATTGACCTTGATGAACTTAATGACTACTTCATTAGTGTTGGTAAGAAAACAAATTGTGCTCCTATTTTAAAAGAGTCCTCACTTTGTGGTACTCTAAAAGAACAGTTTCAATTTTTGACCGTTAGTGAGGTAGATGTCCTGAAAGCTTTATCCAAAATAAAGTCTAATGCTGTAGGCGATGATGGCATCTCGCTAAAATTCGTCCGTATAGTCATACAATATATAATAGGGCCCCTTACCCATATAATAAACCATTGCTTGACTAGTTCATGTTTCCCAGCAGCATGGAAAAAGGCTATAGTTTTCCCAGTCGCAAAAAAGACAAATGCTATTTATGCTGGTGACTATAGACCTATCAGCATACTGCCCGCATTTTCTAAAGTTTGCGAAAACTTGATGGCCACGCAAATTTCATCATTTGTACAGAACAATCGTCTACTCTCTCCACTACAATCTGGCTTTAAACAAAGTCACAGTTGCTCGACTGCAATGGTTAAAATAATGGACGACATAAGAATTAGTTTTGACAACGGAGACTTGACTCTACTTTGTTTACTTGACTTTTCTAAAGCATTTGACTCAGTGAATCACAAATTATTATGTTTGAAGCTTAAACACTATTTCGGCTTCAAAGACAGTGCGGTGAAGCTCATGGCCAGCTACCTTAGTGACAGAACGTAGAAGGTCAAGACCAGTAAATTAACATCTCAGTCTAGATACGTACAAACTGGTGTTCCGCAAGGGTCTATTCTTGGTCCACTTTTATTCAGTCTTTTTGTCAATGATGTGTTTACCGTTTGTCAGTACGTGAATGTCCATGCGTATGCTGATGATATACAATTGTACTTGTCCAGTCGTATTGGTCTCGTTGAAGATTTATGTTTCAAAATAAACAGTGATTTGTCTGCTATTTCTGTATGGGCTAATGATAACTCTTTATGTCTGAACGCGTCAAAGTCATATGTCTTACCTATATGTTATAGTGTTGTGCATGTTGACAATATCCCTAAATTGTGGATAGGTACAAGTTCCCTTACCTTTATGGATAAGGTAAAAAATTTGGGGTTTATTCTTAACACAAAACTTACCTGTGCTGACCATATAAATAGGGTTGTGGGGAATATTTACGCTACATTGCGAAAGCTGAGTGTCTCCGCAACATTCACGCCAGAGAAAACGAGGCGCAAATTAGTTCTCCAGCTAATTATGCCTCTCATCACCTACTCTGAGGTGGTATACAGCAAACTCGACTCCACATCTTGCCATAAACTGAATGTGGCATTTAATAACGCCACGCGGTATGTATATGGGATTGGCAGATATGACCATATCTCAGCCTTCAGATCAAGGCTACTAGGCTGTTGCCTTAATAGTTATTTATCTGCTAGGAATTGCATATTTTTGTGCAAACTTATATTATTCAGGTCTCCTCCCTATCTGACAGAGAAGTTGATACCAGTAAGGTCTCGCAGACACAACAAATTCATCGTTCCAAAATTTAATTACCTACCATCATCTAGATTATTTTTCATTAACGCTATTAAAGTGTGGAACTCATTACCCGACACTGTGAAGGCTGGACTTAACAGATCTAACTTCAGGGCACAAGTCTATAATTATTTTAAAAGTGTTTGATTGCATTAAAGTAGCGCATTACATTTCTCTTTACATTCTCTAATTACTCGAACTACTTTTGTTTTTTTCTTTTCTAAATCCTTCTTTCCTTTTCCTACTACCTTTTTTCTTCTTATTATTATAGTTAAGTTAAATATATTGAATTGATTTGTAAATGAACTGGTGTACAATTTAGATTAAGAAACTTGTATGTTAAAAACATTCCAGTTTTTTTTTATAATATTGTTGAAGTACTATTAAAAGACCTTAGTCTTACTATGTACTATTTGTATAAATAAATAAATAAATAAATAAACATTAAAGCATTTATATGTGAGATACCAGCCGAAACATTGGAAAGAGTATGCCAAGTTGGACTAAGCGTATAGACCATTTGAAGCGCAGTCGTGGTAACATTTGCATGAAATAATCTTCAAACATTAAATTATATGGGCTGTACTATCGATTTAAATAAAAATTTCATGCATTTTTCTGAATTTTACGTGTGTTTTTTGAAAAACTTTCCTATAGCTCTTAAAAAGTCACGTTTTACTTACATACGGCTAAAGATTTCTTCATACATATACTGAATAATTTTGATTAATTCGATTTTAATACGTGACGACTATTTCGTTCCTTGATTTAGAGCCTCCCAATCCATTTGACGTAAAATAATCAGCTTATCTCAAATTTCATGGGAACAAATCATTCACATAAATTATTATATAGTAGATGTATGTATATATGTATGTACATAAATTACAATACAAAAACAAATTTGCGAATAGTTTTTCTTGAACATATTGGGAGTTGTTTTATTGTGTTCATTTGGCATTCGCGATAAGCCTGAGTATTTAACGCATTTAATTAATTTTTACGGCCTCTTTTAACCTAAGTAAGATTTAATGTCGGAAGCGCTTGCCAGCCACTGTAAAACATTTGTACACACATAACTTAGCTGCGGACCACCCAAAATCTATGTAAGCCATGTACGTGATGAACATCTAGGCAATATTTCCGCGCGTGCGGATGAAATGTTTATTCTTTGCATTTGCGTTAGGGTACAAAAACTATAACTAACGGTTGTATTATAATATTTTCAAATGTCTGCCAGACATGTACATACATACATGTGTATGAATGAGCAATTATCACCATGATTCATATGCCTGATAACTACTATTTGCTCTTTGTAGGAGACACGCTCAGTAGCGCCTTAGGCTATGTTTCCACGGCACGTAATTCGCTCTAAGTAATTCGCGAATTACCCTGTTGCCCCGGCGCAATCGCAAGCTACTGTGACAGTTCTTCCTGTCCTTGTTCTTTGCTTTTTATTTCAATGATTTGCTGTGAATAGCGGTGATGGAGAAAACGAATAAGTGGAAACTTAGATTTTGTCAAGGTAAATATATCAAAAGAGGCAGCTGTAGGCCAACTGATTGTTTTTTTTTCTCATTCGCTGTGTACATTCGGATGTCTGTCAAGGCGATTCTATTAAAGGTGGTATTGTTAAATCAGCTGATTTGTTTTTTTCTTTCGCCGCGTCCATATGGCTGTCAGCACAGAATGAAACAAGGCGAATTCATTCTTTGTTTTCTGCTTTGCCAATACTTTGCTTTAACAATCAAACGTACAAAACTTTGTTGTTGGTGCCACCACCTTTAACGAAAGCGCCTTGGATGTCAGCCCAAAATTGAATTACGTGAACATTTTAAAATAATTCAATATGGCAAATAATTTGATTCTTTTTATCTATTCCTTCACAAATATATCACTTCTTTGTTTTCCGTTTTGACATGCCATTCCAATGATAAAATGTTGTTGGTGAACTAGTGCCATCAACTTTAAGGAACTCGCATTGGATTTTACTTTTTATACCCAAGATTGTATTAGTTCATTCCTTCTCTTTTCCAGCAAAAAAAAAGTCTCAAAGAATAGCAGCAGGCCGGCGAAAGGATAGATATGGGGCGAAAAAAGTAACTAATAGCATGGCTGTCGTAAAACAAACTGGATCAGGAGTTGTATAACCAGGAATTTGAGTAGCCGTTAGAAAAAGAAAATGCACAACTTGAGGGTACAGTACCCCTGAAGACAATTTGATCTCTTCCACCATTCTTAAGTTGTTCAGCAACCTCCTTGACATAATAATTTCTTACGAACATTTCTTTTTTTTTTTGTACTACATATAAGTTTATTATTTCTGGTTATTATTCAACGTTTCTTCACTTTGTTTCTTTGTGTTAGTTTACGTTTTGGTTTTGGTTTGACAGCTAATTTCGATAGATTTCCGATACAAATTAGAGAGGGAACTGAACTAGTAGAAATGAGGTAATCCCAGGTGGATAAATTCGCCTTGGAGGAAATCCATTCTCAAAATTTTGTACGGCGAATTGAGAAGTTAATTACGAATGTGCGAGTGAATTACGAATAGGTGAGCAAATTACGTGCCGTGGGAACAAGGCATTAGAATGTTGCTACGTGTGCCAAGTGCCCATATACAAATGCGTATATGTACTTACATATCCACATACACGTAGACGCGTGCAAATGTGGAGGCACATCGTCGTTCGTATATAATTTTACGTATTTGGAATCAAAATCGATGACAAACAAGCGCGTGTACGTTGCGCCCCAAAAATGAATGCCTTATGCAGTAGGAAGTGCAGTGTGGAGGTGATAAACTTGTTAATTAAATTAGAACCGGTGAAATAAATAACCCGAGAACCCTTCAGACTGACACCAACGTCGTTGAAGCATTCAAGCGATGCAGGCGAGGTGCTTCATAAACTCTGCTCTGACATAGAAATAACTGAAGAAAATAAACGGGGCCATATATTGTTTCAGCTTCTTCTTAACATGCGATTTAGCTGTTTACGCGATTCTGTCAGACTGCACTGGCGTTACAACTTTATGGCGTTCCAACTTAAATGTCTGGCCGAGAGGTGAGAATTGAGAGTAAATGGCGCTGATAGCTGCTAAATCAAAAGAACCAACGAAACTTAATAACTATCGATGGCACTAACGCGACTATTCATCATCATCATTGTTTCCTTCAATCCCTAGTGGGGCATAGAGCACCAACGACACCTACACGCCATCTCGTCCGTTTACTGGATAACGTCTTCACCTGCTTTCAGCTTAACCCGAGTTGAGCCGTCTCGCAATCCATAATTCTTTTCTAGATTTCCCTCCGCCTGCCAGGCGCTCTTTCCGCTCGCTATGAGTGGGTTCCATTCCATTATCTTCTTCGCATAAAGTGTGACCAATCCCGTGGCTATTAATGTTTTTTTTAACTATTGGGAAGTTAATATAGAAAAATTTCGATCAACTAAAACCCTCTACTTTTGCAATCGGTCCATGAAGAACGCCTAATTTGATCGCTACCATCGCGCTTCGAACTTGACCGTCCTTCGCATTTAGCCAGCAGTTCCTTAGTATCCACCTAACGCGACATGAACTAAGCGTTGTTTTGTCAACCACTTCGTGCGTTGGGAGCTGACTGCTATACATTCCTTCATCCTTCGGCTATAGCATGGAGCTAGCGTTTTTACATTTTTCACACTCCCCGTTTACTCATTTATACAGTCAATGAACAAAGTAAATACCACGAACCTGGTTGACTCAAGCATCTGGTGATGGACATTCTCATGAATCCATCACACTATTGAAAAGGTGATTGTATGAGAATTCAGCATCATCGTGTTGTTGTCCACATCTTCATTGTTGTTTAGGTCTTCAGCCCGACTTTTGCACTTTATTTTGTCATCTGTGTCTAAGTAAACATTTAAAGACAAGCACGATTGAGGCAGCTTATCTCTTCACTATAATCAATGGATTGATCATATCTGAGAGGAATACATTGAGCTTTCTGAAACACGTCAAAGTAAATGGCTGTTTTCCATTGCCTAGCTCGCACAACTAAGCGTAATCGGTCGGCGTATAACAAAAATGCCCCCACAGCTTGGTACAAATGTTTTCAGCTGGAAAAGCTCTCTCCACATTCAGCGTCATTTTGTTCAAGGGTTCCTTTTCGTATGTACAATAATAATTAAACATTAGTTTCCAAATCGTTGCTCTCTTTTAAGTTCCATTCATCCAACTGCGGCCCAACATTCGCCTTCGACAATAACAAATTTTAGCAGGTAAACCACAACTTGTGGCTTTGCTGTGAAGTAGATTTCGTAGCTAAATCAGCGGAATTAGTTTAAGTTTGATGCTTCCAGAATTTTGCCGTCTTCGAATCTATCCACCAATATTTGGACATTTTGTCAATACGCTTCATTTTGTTTGTGATACTCAGCATACTCGATACGATAACACTTTTAGCGGCGCGACTTAGGACTTGCCAACCACGAGAGTAACCGCGACGTAGTTTCGCTTTGACACGTACTCCCAGTTGAATATCTTCATCAGCTTTCAGCACTAATGAATAACATCTAGGTTTTTCGTAAGCTGTAATTGGTGGCATAATGGACTTCCACAGGTTCACGTTTGATGCAATTGGCAGTCCGCCAAAAATGGATGTAGAGTCTCCATCACGGATGCATGTATTGACTGTGCCGGGAGGTCGAGGTCGCCGACAGTGTGAATATTTTTTAAAATATACTTCTTCCTACTTGGGGGACTGGATATTTCGATGACCGCCCTCACAGAATTTTCTTCAATTTTCTTCTTCTTGCGGCGTTATGTTGCCTTCCACCGCAAACACAGGGGTTAATCAAGGAGATCGAAAGAGAACGTTTTCCATTAGCATCACAGAAGAGCTTTCAACTAAATATATCCAGTACTTTTTCTCAATAAATGCGACTCGAAACGATTCTAGTAGCTGTATGCCCTCGCAACCGCTTAACTTTGATTGTTTTGCGTACATCTACACCAACGCCACATACCCAATTTAGAAAACATTTAAGTTTATGCGAATTCAAGTATTGGCGACAAGTATCGCATTTCAATCGGAAGTTTCCGGCTTCGAATCTGCATGATAGGAAAAGCTTTTTCTAATAGCGGTCGCCCATCGGCAGACAATGGCAAAGTTCTGAGGGGATTCCTACCATGAACAAGCTTCTCATAAAAAACCATCGGACTCGGCTTAAAACTGTGGGTTCCTCTATTTGTGGAATAACATCAAATATAATAGTAGGAAATAATAGCTGTACTATCTTTGAACAAAATCGATGAAACGACTACAGCAATGAAGGTAGGTGGGTAGGTAGGTAGGTAAAATGGCCAGTTTTGATACCATAATGTGGACCGTTACCTGTGCAACGAAAAATTAATTTTAAGAGAAAACCTTCTACAGCCATCCAGTGCAGGAGAGAAAAGGGATCTAGGCTGGAGAATTTCTTCAAGTCATCCCCAAAGGGCACGCTAAGGAATCTCCAGCGCCTAGCCGCCAGAGCCGGACATTTGCAGAGAAAATGTTCAACATTCACTTTCTCTGTAGGATCCCCACAGCTTCTGCAATAGGGGTTGTACGGATTGCCAAGCTTCTCCGAATGAGTACCAATCACCCAGTGACCATCGAACACCCTCATTGCGGAAGTTGAATGGAGGGGATTCCCATCACCTTAAGCGTTCTGTTTCTATTGTATTGGGGCCATAGTGTTTTCGAAATAGCACACGATGAGACAGACCTCCATATGTCTTGCGCTTTTCTTAGAAAGAAATTGTGTAGTTTCCCTTTAACAACAGACAAAGGAACACCGATATCTGAGAGGGGGCCAGCTGAAACCGGTTCTGTCGACCTCTTCCTGGCAAGCTCGTCGGCAATTTCATTTCCCTCTATATTCCTGTGCTCAGGAACCCAGATAAGGGCGGTGTTTCCTGCTCGATCGAGGTGTTTCAGTTCCTCCTTACAGGAGTTCACCAGAAGAGAGCTGCAATACGGCGACGACAGGGCCTTGATCGCAGCTTGGCTATCAAAAAAAATATTAATATCTCCCTCCCAACAGCGATCTTGATCGCGAAGACCACTGTTTGAAAAACGCTGCTCGTTTCCGGCAGTTTAAAGGAGACCGGATGGAGAGATCAGTACGAGGAGCAGAGAAGGAATGCAGACATTTTATAAAAACTTAAACCTACTTCTAATAAAAATCTAAACATTTATAAAAACTAATTTATTTGCTGATGCATTTCTTTGAGTAAAAACCTGACAAATGTACCAAAAAAGTGCAGAATTTTCATCTTTCGAAAATGCCGTTATGTGGTTTTTGTTTGATTTCCAAAAGGTGCAAGGAATTTTTGAGTGGGTCCAACAGCAGGCATTCCGTGTACAAAGTTTAGTTGAATTCGGTTGAGCGGTTATTGAGAAACACATATTTCATCCTAAGTGGGCTTGTCCACGCCCATTTCCGAAATTGATTAAAAACACAATTTTTTGCTTAAAATTCATTCTACATAGCCGATTTTAGCACTTAGCTTCGGTAGTTACTTAAATATCGCAGTTTTTGGATTTTCCAAAAGTACCGTTATATGGAAGGCAAGTGTGGCTTACACCATTACCAACTTAGTCTGTATAAGGAGAGCAAAGTTTACCTATTTCCGATACGAGGTCTCGTTTACTTAGTTTGAGGGAAAACGAGTTTTGATCGTTGCTCCATGGAACTGAAACCAATGCGGAATGGGACAATCTACTACATTTCACAAAGAAAAATTTAAATAAGGGTATGCACTTTGTTTCCCGGAACTTCTGCCATTTATTTTGCTTTCGAAACCACCAAAAATGAAAATGAAACACACATTAGAAATTACCGCACCCCAAATCACAGCAACAAATTACTATGATGTAAATCTAATTTGTCTTGGTAAATAAGTGTGTAAGATACGTATATAAAAATAAATATATAGATAATGGTTCGGGTCCATTTTGAGCCAAGGTCTGTTTTGCAAAGAGTTGTCGGAAAAAATCATAAAACATCTATAGGATTGAGTATAAAATTATGCTGTATGCACGTATGTATGTACTCACATGTGTATGTATGTATGTATGTATGTGACAGCTATTGATTCTCGCCAAATACAAATTTATGTATTTGTGCTTCTTTAATTTATTCCATTTCACTCAAATTGCGCATTTACGTGGCGGCAACTTAAAAGCCTTGCAATGCCACTAAAATAAAATTAAATGTTTAGTTAAAACAAACAAGATGAAATGATGTTGACAAATATGAAGTGTCAGTTGAAAATTGTCGCTTTAGAAGAATTTCGTGTAGTTGCTTTTAGAATGCGTATGTATTTGTGTATGTAGATTTGTATGTTGCAAACGTTTTATGATGGATGAAGCGCTCGCAATGCAGTGAAACAAAATCATGAAGATGTACCACAACTGTTAGTGCTGCTCCCCCTATCTGGCAATGTTCTAAAGAGGCCCACTTACATGTGAACATTTGTCGGTTTACACCTACATACCTAACATATATGCATGTGTATTGGGGATGCCAATATTAGGGGAGAATTTCGATACCGGGATCTTGGCATATTTCTGAAGTAATGCCGGTATCCCGGTGTCCGGTACTCGTCCCGAGACTCACCTTGGGCGTCACTTTTTATTATGAGTAAAAATGCAATAACAGAAAGCTTTTAAACATACGCTGAACTAAATGCATTTAAATTTGTAATAAACATAGAAAATTTGTTTAACAAAAACATCTTTCGGTCTCAAAACTTCCTCTTCTTTTAACTTCCTGTTATCAGTTCCTCTTCATTATCAGCCCTGCTCTGCATTTCGATTCTGAATCGAGAAATTTGTTCTCGATTTTTATTCCGACAGTACTTTTACGGGTTGAAAAGTGTTGCTTAAAAGTAGTCAAGTAGAGAAGTATGCTTTTGACAAGTTACGCCTAAATAAAGTGTGGTTAAATTTCCAGTGCCGATGTTGAATGTAAACCATACCTAACGTCAAGTTTTTTTCTGCATTTCATTCGACATTTTTCAATTTCAGACTAACTCAATTTGAACAATGCACTATGGGCCAGGAGACCCTTATAAGTGGCCAAAATTCATAATTCCCAAAACACCAACAATTTATAACTTTTAATACCGCTATGTACAGGTTTTGGGGTCTCTGATTACGAATATGAAGTCAGATTTCAACAATTCAAAATGGCGGATGCAATATGGCGGACATGAAATTTAAAAAATTGGATTTTTTTCACCAAATTTGGTATTTAGGGGTTTTGATGGTCTCTGATTACGAATATGAAGTCAGATTTCAACAATTCAAAATGGCGGATCCAATATGGCGGACATGAAATTTAAAAAATTGGATTTTTTTCACCAAATTTGGTATTTAGGGGTTTTGATGGTCTTTGATTACGAATATGAAGTCAGATTTCAACAATTCAAAATGGCGGATCCAATATGGCGGACATGAAATTTAAAAAATTGGATTTTTTTCACAAAATTTGGTATTTAGGGGTTTTGATGGTCTCTGATTACGAATATGAAGTCAGATTTCAACAATTCAAAATGGCGGATCCAATATGGCGGACATAAATTTTTTAAAATTAATTACGAATCTGCTGCCAGATTTTAGAAATTAAAAATGTCGAATCCCTTATGCGGACCTTTTTTTTAAATTTTATCTGATTAATTTGAAACTTGTTACTCGGGCTTTTTTGTATCGCTGTTGACAAATCTGCAATTAGATTTAAACAATTGAAAATGGTGGATCCAATATGTCAGATAAAAAGACACGCCTGCAGTTAGCCTACATAATAAGTTGTAGTTTCCGGAATCTACCAAGAGGAGGTTACAGTGCGACTTCAGACTCCTTTTTTTTAATTTTTTGTTGTTTGAAATTTTTTTTAAGTTTTTAAATATTATTTTATTGGTTTTTATTTTTTTTATACATTTTTTTAAAAATAGGTAAATACTAATTGCTTGCTCTACGAGGTCAAATATCGTCATTTACATCAGATTGTGAGTCTTCTTCCTCGGATAATTCTATGTCGTCTAAATATAAGATTTTTTCTGTAAAATCAATTTCCTCAATTTCATATTCGTCTAGTTCTTCACTTACCTGTACGTAATTGGTACTTCCTGATTGATTAGAATCTACTTCAACCTTTTTCAATAAAAGTTGCACTTCTTTAGGAAGAGATAATTGAACTTTTTGTTGAAGGCATTCTTTTAAACGTAAACTCGATAAAAGAGGATCAGAGGTGTCCATAGCTCTACAAAACAAGTCTTCCAAATTTTCCATCTATGCTTTCTACTATGCTGGGGTCTAAATTTTTTGTAGTCCTTATTTCTCGCTTCAGATGCTTCTTTTCCGAGCATACCTACCGGTAAAATGCTGTTTTTTATTATTTCTCCGCTATGAATAAGAATTTTGTGAACCGTTTGAGACATAGGGTACCACGAATAGAGCGAGACATACAGTTTTGCAGTAGAGGTGCAAAATTCTTCAAATCGACTTGAATCGAGAGGAAGATGACAAGAGAGGCTAATTAAAATTACCTTAAAACGTTGAAGCAATTCGTGATTAAGACCAAGGCAATCAGACAAAAGTTTACTATCTTTAAATGCCCTGCGAGCTGTGTTTCCATCATTGCTGGTACCACTTCCTCCAGGCTTTGGTTTATCCACTCTGAGTCCCATTTTTTCCCACAGAATTGATTGCACCTCTTGTTTTCTTAATGCTACCTGTTCTTTATTCTTAGCACCTCTGACATCCCATCTTTTGATAACCAATTTATAAGAAACATGTAAGCAAAATTCGAAAATTCTTATCCAGGCATGCAAAGGGCTGATTCCATGTAACAGTGACTCCTCATGAGGCATAAATTTCACACTCTTTTTATTAGATAGATCGTTAAATTGTTTAAGAACAGCATGACAGATAGCACAAGTTTTCATTGATGGCGTGTTGGTGATCGTATTTAATACCTTACCGTCAATTAAAGTCATTAATAATGTATATTGTACTTTAAGACGACAGCCTTCAATTAAAATTTCAAAGGCTTGTAATTTCAGAATTTGTTCTTCGATGGCCTTCTTTTGGGCAAGAATTACTTCTGTTGATTCCTTTGCGTATCGAATTTGAATAGGGCGACAAAATCTTGGAGATTGAGATGTAACATTATTCCACAAAATTACATCCACTTCACTTGATAACCTTAAGGGGATAAGTGTAGTAACGAACAGATTTTCATCTGTAGGAGTCTGTTTCTCATTGACACAATCATAACCTTGTTTGTAAGGCGAATGCCCACTACTCCCATCAAATCCCCAAGAACACATCAGAACAGTTTTGAGCTCAGTAATTTTATTTTTTTGAATGAGACAGTGTAAAACTTCTCTTTGTAGTTCTATTATTCTATTCACCGTGTGGTTTAAAAGTTCTTGAAGTGATACTTCAGCTAACGTTTCAGAAATTTTAATTGACTCTTTCGACGGTCTTAACTTTTCTTTGGCTTCTCTAATCGCATTATACGCAGGTCAAATGTCTGCTCCACTAGATTTGGTCGCTAATCGCATATTCTGATAGACTTGTTTAGACATAGAATTATCGAAAAGAAATGCTAAAGCCACTTCTGGGCCTTTCTTTTCTATTGTAGGAAAAGGTGTTGTCATTATTTTTCTAATTTTCTTAGCCTGTTCCTCGCTTTTTGAAAGTTCGTTAAGTACCGATCGCAAATCTGCTTCCCCTGAAACTCGTGCCGCATGACTAGTAGCCATTAATAGTTTCTGACGATCATTATCATGTTCTTCACTGATTTCGATCTAGTAGATTTTTCTGCAAAATCGAGCGATGGACGACCTCTTTTAAGTATTTCAGTCTTACTTATTTTAGCTGTGAGGTCTAAGTCAGGAATAGTAAATTCAGAATCTAACCACTCTGAATTTTGTGACTCAAAGACAGCTATTTTCCTACTGCAATGCTGATATTTTGCATTTCTTTTTGACTTTAAACTATTTAAAGCATTTTTCAAGCGTTCCAATCCTTTACAACCTACATCTGATTTATTGATACCAATTTTAATTAAAATTGAATCAACGGTTATATTCATGTCATTATTACCTAACATAATTTGAAGAACCTCTTTTTTCTTCAATGAAGTCATTATGAATTAAATAAGTTAAAATTGTGTGACTATTAATACTTGGTTAACTTTTTACACCCTATTGGCAAATGATTGATATACAGTCAACTCGCGCATAGATCAGTAAAACTTCATTTTTTTTAAAAAGAAAATGAAAAGCCGCAGCAATCCGCACCTTTAGCTTGTTACACATGAACTACTGAAGACGTTAATGTAAAGAAATTGTTTATAGCTTCTGGAGTTTTGCGCAAGGCTCAATCGGCGTATTAACAAGTAGTAAAAAAAAACAAAATTTTTCACAATTATTCTCAATATTTCTAACATCAGATTTATTTTTTCAGCTATTGACTATTTTCACATACTACATGATTGCAACTAATGAGAAAATGCAATATAATTAATGACAAATACTACATTTCAGTAAAACAGTGACAGTTTAGAACAATAGCTATATGGTGATCATTTAAGCCTTACACTTATATTAACTTATATTACAAGCTTAAATATTTCATTAAAACTTATAACATTTACAAAATAACTACTTTCACTTATCTATATTATGATACTATATTGCATTTTGAAAAATCTTTCAATGACTTTTGGCCAAATTTTTTGGTCTTCTGGCCCACAGTGCAATGGAAAGATACATAATCGAGTAACCCGTTAAAGTTATTCAGGCTTATTATGAAAACGGGCGTTCACATCAAAATGCATATCGCGCGCTTCGTGAAGAAAATCATCTTCAGTGATGAGGCACATTTTCACTTCAGTGGATTCGTCAATAAGCAGAATTGCCGCATTTGGGCGGAGGATAATCCAAGAGTGATTGCCGAAAAACCAATGCACCCACAAAGAGTGACTATATCGTGCGGTTTATGGGCCGGCGGCATCATTGGGCCGTATTTTTTCCAAAATGAGGCCGGTCAGGCCGTTACGGTGAATAGTGTTCGCTATCGTGAGATGATAACGAACTTTTTATGGCCCGAATTGGAAGATATGGATGTGGACGATATGTGGTTACAACAGGACGGTGCCACTTATCACACAGCTAACGAAACAATGGCTCTTTTGCGCGAAAAATTTGATGGCCGAATAATCGCACGTCGCGGCAATGTCAATTGGCCGCCAAGATCATGTGATTTGACACCGTTGGACTTCTTTCTTTGGGGTTATTTGAAAGGAAAGGTGTACGTCGATAAGCCAGCAACAATTCAAGAGCTAAAGGATGAGATAATTCGGCACATTAACGGCATAGAACCTTAATTATACCTCAGCGTCATCGAAAATTTGGACCATCGGATGGAGGTGTGCCGCCGAGGCCGTTGAAATTGCCAGCTATCCAATTTGTCTCGCCATCGCTTTGTCTGAAGGAGCAAAGTCTTGCTGAAAGATGTATTGGCTGTCACAGCGTACACTTTCAATCCAGGAGTTCACTACTGTCTCTAGAACGTCGATATATGCAGCAGAATTCGCTCGAAATCCTTGGGAAAAGAAATGTGGTGGGGGTGGCATAAGACGTCCTTTGTTGCTCACGACACCTAAAATCATAACAGTGACTGGAAACTTCGTGAGAATGAGAACAGGATTGCCCGGATCTGTAGAATTGAAACATAGCCAGCTCTCATTCTGGTAATTTCTGCGGTTGGTCTTTTGGTCTTGGTCAAAATTTGTTTCGTCAGAAAGAAACCATAACATCTCTGGTGCCTCAGGGTGTAGCATTCTCTTTGTAAGGCGTTTTGATCGGATAGATTAAATTATGTATATCTGGCTGATCTGAATAGACCATAAGGGTCCGTAGTATTACCAATGTTGTTGGAGTCGTAAAGCATATTTTTTTTTTGTTGTTTTTTTCTTGTTCACTCCTCTCGGGAGCATAGGGCCTCGACAACACTCAGTCTTGTGTTGGTTTCTTTAATCTGTTTTTTTTTTATTGTTATTTTTTGATTTCTGACAGGGTAGGGGATTAGCCTGCCGCTACCAGTTCTAAGTAGTGCCCACCTGTCGTTTCTTAGGAACAAAGCCTTCTTACTGTTTGGAGCGCCATCTGTGTATCAGATTTTTATAGCATTTTGGTTTGTTTTTTTGCTTGTTTTAGCAGCCACAATGCAAATGATGTGCAGACAATTGTGCGGGAGTTAGGATAGAAAGGATAAGTTTTTGGGGGAATGGAATTGGATGACTATTTGGATTTTTATTTAGAAATAGGGGAAGTAGGTATATTTGGAAATGTGCGAGGAACGTGCCTTACGTGGGATTCGAACCCACAACCTTAGCGTATGTAAACTTTTGTATTCCGGGCCCAGGCAGTTGTAAAGAGTTCTACTTACAGCAGGGCAGTGGAAAAGGTGGTGTTCTACCATACCCCGTTCTTCTTCGCTTAAGTTACATTCGTCGTTCTGGGTCAATCCCATTTTAGCTGCGTGATATGGAGTGGGACAATGTCCTGTCAATACTCCAGCCAATAGTTTGCATTCCCTCCCTGGAAGTGATAGAATGAAGTTGTTTTTTTTTTGTGTTGTAAGCTCGTAGCATTATTTTGGTAATCTTGAGAAGGTCGAGGCTTCCCGTATAGACTGCCTTCCACAGGTAGTTCCTTGTCTAGTTCCGTCTTTAAAACTGAGTGTGAGGGATTTATGTTTGACGTACTCATCCTAGGCCTCTGCAAGCTCGTCAGCCCTCTCATTTCCCTCTATTCCCTTGTGCCCTGGTACCTAGCAAATTTTGACTTTTCTATTATCGCAGAGCTCGTCCATTTTGGATCAACAGTGTTGCCCGCATTGCGAGGATTTAATAGTAGTTCGACTATCGAAGAAGATACGTAGGATTTATACCAGGGATCCTCACCGATAACTCGACGGATAAGACCCTCAGACACGTTAAGCTCCCTCGCAAGAGCTCTTATTGATTTTGAAGGGCCTTCGTCAATGATCGCTTGCGCTTGTCGAATGAATTCTGCCGATCGGACAATGGTAGAATGTTCCTTGTGTTTTTTGCAACAGATTCTACATTGCCGCCTCGTACATTCAATTCCCGGCACACCTTATGAACAAATGAACGGCCGCACTTAAGAAAATTAGAGAAAAATCGGTGGGATTTCCCCATATAGCGGCGATACCTGCTTGTCTTTTCATTTCTTTGGTTAATTGTAAGCAGCTGATTATCGAATTTAACTGAAACAGATTTGAAATCGATTTCACTCAGAATTGATAACACATAAGCAAATTTTTACTTTTTATAAATCGATATTTGAAATTTGTCGGGATCCCGTAATAAATGCAAGCTAATCTCAGAACCTCGGGAATAACTTCTCTAATAAGTATGTACGAAAATGTACTTGTCACTGACAATGAACGGAATTTAGACTGCTGCAAGAACACGCATGTGGCATGCTACAAGCTTACAAACAATATTTGAGAAATTAACACCGCAGCAAACCAGCGTTCAAATTTCGAATTGCGGAATGCGGAAGTCGATTTCTGTGTACACACCACTTTATGAAGTACAAGGTGATAATTTTCTTTCAAAGAATATGTCAACACAATTTTGAAAAAGTATTTCGAAATTTAGCAGGCGCATCACATATACACGTACATATGTGTGTATGCATGTAAAGTGGCCCACAGCTCTTTCGAGCGTTCATTTATTTCAAGGAAAATGTGGGGCGCTTTTCAGATAAGTTATATTTTCAAAAATTAAATATGTATGCAAGTATTAATACAAAAGAAGGAAACCTATGGAAATTTAGCAAATAAAACAAGGACTGGTCGCAAGCCATTTACTAACTATAGAGAGAACAGAATACTATTGAGTGCTATCAAGGAGAATTCCTCGTTAAGACCTGTTGTCCTCGTGGCAAACTGCGTAGGATTGATTGGAAAAGCAGTAAGTGAAGCAGCAATACGGCGCAGACTAAAAAGTACAAAAATCAAAACATTTGTTGTACGTACGGTGATCGACATAAGTCCAGCGAAGAAATCCAAGTGCCTCGCCTTTGTTAAGGAGTACATAAAAAATCTTATTGAGTTCTGACATAATGTTTTTTGAACAGATGAGTCCTCATTTATTTCAATGTGCATTTTACACCAAACCGGAGACAGTTCAGTTATGTTTTGGCGGTGCGTGCCGTATCCTTCTGCGAGTATGGAGAGCTCGACCCTACTGACGGTACTTTACACCAAGCCGGATACATTGGCATTTTTAATAATCATGCATTCACATCAGCCACCATCGTTTTCTCAACCAACGAAAGGATTATACGACATGATAACGCACCATGTCACAAAGATTTGCTACCTATCAAATTTTTGAGTGAACTAAATCTGCCTTGACCACCTCACAGTCCAGATCTAAATACTACTGAAAATTTTTGGAATTTATCAAACAACAACGGGCAATCAATAAATTTAGGAAAAGACCTGACACAATCGAAGCAATTAAACAAATTTCTGGTAAGCTAACATTCCATTTCTACACAATTAATTATTCTCTATCCCTTGCTCTGATCAAAAAACTGTTTTTAAAATACGACACATCTCTTCCTTCCTCTACGCCATTTTACCCACTGGTTGTTCAATAAGTTTTGCGTAAGTAAGGGAGAGTGTTGATGTTAGCCTACATTTTTTTGTTATGTTGGTACACATACGAGTAAGTGAAGTTTCATTTCACTCTGTCAATTCATTCTTTGTTTATAAGTCAGCAAGAACAGCAACAATACCAGACATCGTAGAAAAAGTACAGGAAATCGTATTGGAAAATAGTCGAGTGACTCAAAGAGATTTATTAGAAGCCCTAGGAATCCCATTGGGCATTGTAAGCAATATTTTGCCTAAAGTATATTCGAATGCGACTTTCTCAGCAATATTTTGAGCGTTGAACATTTCGAAAGGACAATGTGGATTTTGATCGTCGATTTCTCAAAACAAGAGACTAGAGAGTGGTGTAAACCTGGATCTTCGCCTTCGAAACGAGTTCATGTCAAGAAATATGCCAAGAAAGTGTTAACATCAGTTTTTTGCGAAAGGAATTTTGTTTGTGGATCACTTGCAAACTGGTAAAACAAGAAATTCTGAATATTATTGTAACTTTTTAGACCAGCTGAAGGAGAAATTCGGGTAAAAGGCCCAGTGTGTAAAAGAAAACAAAACTTTTTATCAGGACATTGCACAAGACCATTTTGACAATGAGCTGAAATCCATAAATTAAAGTTCGAATTGTTGGAACATCCACCGTATTCACCAGATTTGGCCCCGAGCGACAAGACCTAAGACCTTACAGACCTAAAAAAATGCATGTGTGGAAAGAGTTTTTCATCAAATGTTGAGGTCATAACAGCTGTAGAAGCGCATTTTGCAGAATCTGGATTCTCGCTTCAGGGATAAAATGCATAGATTGGAATCTCTTTGGAACAAGTGTATTGATGTTCGGGAATAGAGTGTCAATATGAATATCAAACGAAAGAGGATCTAGTCAGTTTGAAAACTTTTGCCAGGACATTTGCAGTACGACAATGAATTATTTTGAAAAACAAAATATGTTAACGGTATATATAATATATAGCAATACATACTTTAACTGCGTTCTCTGTGCTGTTTTACTGTAATATTTATTTCAAACTACTTACAGGATAAGCTCGAAATATGAACTCTCTTTACATTTCTTGTTTTCTTTACTCATACAATACGCCTTGGACTTTGCCGACTTTGTCATTTGAATACCAAAAGCAGAAACAAAATACATGTAACACTTTGTTTTTGTGCTGCTGCTTCTCTCACCTGCAATGAATTCGCCTTGACAACGATGCATCCTTGGTTCTCAGTAATCTCACGTCTTCAATTTTTCTCTTTATCCGTTTGCGAATGTTTTGCGGGTCAATAATTTTCTCTTCTCAACCAGCATTTTGCAAGCTATCACTGCGCATGTCTCAACTTACCTGCATACATACATGCATCCGTATGTAGCCCTGTTATCATTGCAAGAGGCGAGTACGAGTGTGTCCCTTTAGTTGCCTAAGGTGGATTTCGCTAAGTTTTATGATGTGTGCAATGTGTCATAAAAAGCCATAGGTTACAAAATTTCAGCAGCTCAAATTATGTAATGCACAATGATCACAAAAATGCAACAAAAGGCAAAGAGGAGCATAAACATCAAAGCAGAGCCGTCACTTACTTACCCGCGGTCACTAATGGTTGAACCGAAGTGACCAGGCCATTAACGACGGCTGACAAGAATTCACCGAAACTACGCCATTTGCTAAATTTTTATGCACTTTTGCACTTAATTTATTTTTATTAATTTTCCCAACGAGCTTTTTGTGACTTTTTTAATTACATGCTTGCACACATACATATGTATGTAAGTACGTATGTTACGCTTTGCACTTTTAAATTAAAATTAATTTATTTTTTAAATTGCATATACTCGTATATTGTATACATATATATATGTACATATATATTTTTTCAATTTATTTATTTACTTTTTAACAATTCATAACAGCTAATATCTACTTTTAATTAATTTTTATATATTTGATTTGAACACATATTGAACACCGAGAATTTGGTTTGGCTTCGAAGTGAACACACGCCGGTTTACACAAAATTCATACTTAATTTGGATTAATTGATTTCCGATTGCTTTCGATGGAGTATTTTTCAGCGTACGCAGTTCAAAATTCAAACGCAATGCGTCATACATAAATGGGTTTCTGCAGTTTTAGCACAAAGGAGGAATTGCGTTTTACCATCGTGCAGGGATTGGTACTATTTTCGCAGCAAATTTCCATAGTAGCCTTGAACTTCATTTTTAATTGCACTTTCCACAAACCCTCAACCAACCACCAGTTAAACCATTGAATTTCTTTCACTTTTCCCGAAAAGATTCGCCGGTGTAACTTTCCTTTTTATCGAACGCCATTAGACGCGTCGCAGCTGATTACTACGCTTTGTTTTTGTGCGGCTAATGGCGTAACAATATTGGGGTTGGTCAGGGTATAAATGCTTAAGCTACCGGCAGAGGGCGTTCAGAATGCATTGCACAAAAGCCATGAGGCTTCGACATAAACTTAAAGCTTTAGGCTGTAGAGCCATGCATCGGCCACGAAACCCATCACTGGAAATGAAGGACACTTTTTCATAGAAATTCATTTAAAGCTTGAAATTCAAATGTTGAGTAGGCCAATAGCGGCTTTAATTTGTAGTGTAACAATTCAAAATTTATTTTACGTATATGAAAAATTATAAAATGTGGATTATTCGTTTCGTACTCCAGTTTGATAAACAGAAGTCTACTCGTCATTCGCTTCTAACACCTAAATAATAAAGGCGTGATTTTTTTATTTTGATAGATTTCGTTTTAGAGGTCACTATCACGCGTCACGACTTGAGAAAATAATCAGCGTTACAACTAAGTTCATTGTAAAAATTTCACAAATAACCCTTCGCTACGAATACGAAAACTGAATTCGGATTTTTCTACAGATATCAGATGAGCGTACGGAAATTTGGCCATTAGAAGTAAAAAAAAGTGAGTGGTTTTATCTGGTCTCAATAATATTTAAGTCGAGTTGAAATGACGAGGGCAGCAATATGTGGGATCAGTTTAAGCGAGTTTTATTTAGTCGTTGTAGAGATACAATTCTGTATGCCGCGATGTCTGAATTTGGTATCCCCACAAAGCTAATACGGCTTTGCAAGATGACGTTGCTCAACACCAGCAGCGCCGTCAGAATTGGGAAGGACCTCTCCGAGCCGTTTGATACCAAACGAGGGGTGACTCGCTGCCGTGTGACTTCTTTAACCTGATGTTGGAGAGCATCGTACGAGCCGCAGAACTTCATCGCTCATCGACAATATTTTATAAGAGCGTACAATTGTTGGCGTATGCCGATGATATCGATATCGGCCTTAACAACCGCGCTGTTAGTTCTGCCTTCTCCAAACTGGATAAAGAGGCAAAGCGAATGGGTTTGGTGGTGAACGAGGACAAAACGAAGTACCTCCTGTCTTCAAACAAACGGTCGGCACACTTGCGTATCGGCACCCACGCCACTGTAGACAGTTATAATTTCGAGGTTGTAAAAGACTTCGTTTATTTAGGAACCAGCATTAACACCGATAACAATGTCAGCCTTGAAATCCAACGTAGAATCTCTCTTGCCAACAAGTGCTACTTTGGACTAAGTAGGCAACTGAGCAGTAAAGTCCTCTCTCGACGAACAAAACTAACACTCTACAAGACTCTCATCATGCCCGTCCTAACGTATGGCGCAGAAGCTTAGACGATGACAACATCCGATGAAGCCATGCTTGGAGTGTTCGAAAGAAAGATTCTGCGTAAGATTTTTGGACCTTTGCACGTTTGCAACGGCGAATATCGCAGGCGATGGAACGATGAGCTATATGAGCTTTACGACGACATAGACATCGCGCAGCGAATAAAGATCCAGCGGCTTCGTTGGCTGGGTCATGTCGTCCGAATGGATACAAACGCTCCGGCTTTGAAAGTATTCGATGCGGAACCAGCTGGTGGTAACAGAGGAAGAGGAAGGCCTCCTCTGCGTAGGAAAGATTAGGTGGAGAAGGACTTGGCTTCGCTTGGTGTGTCCAATTGGCGCCGGTTAGCACGAGAAAGAAACGACTGGCGCGCTTGGTTAAACTCGGCCAAAATCGCGTAAGCGGTTATCGCGCCAATTAAGAAGAAGAGGGAGAGATACATGCATTTACCCTTAATTCAAAAATTTTATTTCATCGTAATTCTTTTCTGGTTTATCAGTTACGAAATTTGAATAATTTTAATTCATTTGTAAGAGAGTTACTACGTTTTTTTTACTTTCTGAAGGATTTAATATTAATTTTGAAGAACAAACTTGTATTTTGAATTTGCTGAATATATTCCGGGAGCTTTTTGAACAAGGTGGTATGTAGAGCAAAAGATGCAGCTGGAGACCTTTAGCAGTTCCTTTGTTCATCTGCTGTTTAAATACAAAAAAGCAGGTACATGAACTAGGCATTGCTCAAAATTCATTGCGAAGCGCACCAGCTCGGTACTGGTGAATTTCCGAACAGGGTTAAAAATCAATTAATTTAGAGGTATCGGATTTTAAATTGAAAAAAGAACAGCCAAAATTCAAATTGCCCAATTTTTTTTATTTTTGTGTAGAGCCAATCATGGCATTTATTTATTAAAGAAATCCCTTTCAAATGTTGGCCACAACTGCGCCGTAATTAGGCCTTCCGTAAACTCCAATTTTCAATGACTGGCTGGAGGACTTCGGTCGGTATCTCATGAATAACTTTAATAATGTCGGCATCCAATGTCTCGATCGAAGCTGGTTTATCCACAAAGAATTTAGACTTTATATTCGCCCACAAATAAAACTCCAAAGGTTTGATATCACACGATCTTGGTGGCCAGTCCACTAGTCGGAAACGAGAGATAAATTGATCACCGAAACGACGACGCCGTAAATCCATTGTTTCACTGGCTGTACGGCAAGTATCGCTGTTTTGGTGGAACCAAATATTATGGCGATCACGGGCTTCAATTTCCGGCATCAAGAATACAATACGAAAATTTTGCATATTGACGTAGCCATTAAGCCAAAAATGGGCCTCGGTTATGTACACCATGAGTTGACCTGAACGCGCGTTGAAGACTTTTTACAGAGCGTCGATTTGCGTAACAGAATTTTACGATTTACAAACGTTGTCGAAGCGTAAGTCTTTCTATGACGAAATTTCAATGAATACTGAAAAAAAGTATGTATTTAATTTCACCATAGTCACGAGTGTTCTATC
Organism: Anastrepha fraterculus; assembly: GCA_037575425.1. Classification (NCBI taxonomy): domain Eukaryota; kingdom Metazoa; phylum Arthropoda; class Insecta; order Diptera; family Tephritidae; genus Anastrepha; species Anastrepha fraterculus. Next base: position 10,030 of record JAYXIM010051764.1, on the reverse strand, counting down.
AAGAAACCCCTATTCAAAAAAGTACCTCCAATCTGAGTTCTGTAATTGTTACCATCGCCTCAGCATACACTCATATACAGGGTGGCACACTAATTAGTAGATACGAACATGGTGGATAAATGTACAGGGTGCGCCATCTCGAGCTTCGGTATGGAAATATTGAATAACTTTGCTATCCATTGTCAGAAGGACTTGAGAAAAAATAATTTGGAAACGTCAATTCAGTACAATTTTAACGATGAATAACTTTACACCTAAAGAACGCGCGGAAATTGTGACCATGTATTTGGAAAATGGTCGTTCAATTGTGCTTGCTCAACGTGCATACCGTCGAAAATACCGCGGTCGTAAAGTGCCTTCTGATAACACCATACGCAATCTGACTAAAAATTTTGATGAATCGGGCTTCTGTAGCAAATCATCAACGTGTTTCAGTTCGTAAAAGACGCTCCAATGAAATTGTTGAAACTGTCAAAACGATGAACTTTTTGAAGCTAAAGTTCCCTGGTCGGTTGATGTCGAAAAGTGGCGATGTTGAGTGGCCTCCAAGATCGCCGGATTTGACGCCGCCGGATTTTATTTTGTGGGGCTATTTAAAAAGTAGAGTATACGCCAACAAGCCCACTACATTGGAAGCGCTTAGGACCAACATTAGATCTGAAATAGAGGCAATATCAGCCGAAATGCTAGCAAAAGTAATGGAAAATTCGAAAAAAGAGCACAATATTGTGTGGCTCGTAAAGGTGGTCATTTGTTGTATATACATACATATACACACACACATACATACATCCGTTATATTGCATTCTTTGGCATTTTAGCATTAATTTTTCAATATCCCACATTTGTATAACAACATTTGATTGCAATTAATATAATTATGTATGTATGTATGTACAGTTTATATAAAATAATGTGAAAAATTGCGTTCAAAACAATCCACGAAGGAAATCAAAGAAAAACAAAGCCGTCAAATGCAACGCAAACGAATGAAAGAAACCGGACTACAAATGGACAGGCCGGCCCATGAGCGATTGGAGCTGCAGGGGCGGAGGTCGAGGCTGGTAACTTTAGATGAACTAAGATAGATTTGTTTTGAATCACAAACTGGACGCCAACTACATAATTTATACATACATACATACATACGCACATAGTTATACAACAATTTACTAAATATGACGCTACAGCAACCAGACAAACAGGCAAACCGACGACCTACTCGCCGATAATAGGCGCACAGACAGACTAAATGGTGCACGGGGAATGGCTGCTCCGCAACAATATTGTCGTTTGTCAAGAAAGTGTTTTTACAGCCGGAGAAAAAATGTTCTTTACATTTTATTTCATTATTTTGATTTCCCCACTGAAGCCCCACTTGCAGTAGGTAGAAAAGTTTCATGCAAAAAATCGAAAAATTCCTGCAAGTTGTTTGTGGCAAATGCAAGTTCATTTCAAAGATATGGGTTTTGATAATACATTTTGAATGTACTTAGTACTTCGGGCTTGTACTTGCACTTGCATGTTATATGGTTCCATTTTCAATTCAAAACAAAGAAAATTGGAAATTGTGAGTAAAATTATTTCTGTAAGAATGGCGAAAACAAAAAATACTCTCATTTCGATGTGTCAAAAAGGTATTTTTAAAACTCTCTTGTGTCAATCTTATAATTTCTTCGAATTTAATTTAACTTGAAGTTGCAATCCGGACCCATAGAATATAGCAGGGGTCAAAAATCACAAATTTGAAAAAAATAACACAAAATTCAAAGAATTAGCGAAATTAAAAGTTGTATTCGCTCCATAAAATGGCTATTAGAGGCTTGTGTTAACCATCTTGTAATTCTAAATAGCATAAGTTATAACAAACTTCAACTATTTTAGTAAAATTTAATATGAGAGTTATAACTTCTAGGTAAAAGGCAGACCTTCAAGCCAAAAAAGGGGCAGATGAAAACTTCATCGGACCTAGTCCTATGTTCGGATTCAACAAAAACAACCTAAAACAAAAAATAAAATACTGGGCCAAAACTCTATTAAACCAGCATTGGAACAATGTAGAGGGTCTTAGACACTCCAAAAAGTTCTTAAGTTTCAACGCTAAAAGAGCTAACATGGCCCTCACGTTAAACAAAAAGAGCATTCGCACTCTCACAGGCGCCCTCACGGGTCACTTCACCTGCAACAAACACTTACATAAATTAGGCATAACTAACACCAGCACCTGCAGATTCTGCTGCGAAGATGAGGAGTCTATGGAACATCTCATTACCGAATGTCCGGGGTTGACGCACAGAAGGAAAAGGTTTTTAAACAAGTTCATGCTTACAGATGAAGACCTTCAATCACTCCCTCAGAAGGAGCTGGTACAATTCATAAGCATACTTAACAGTCAATAGACAGCATAGGGTGCACAATAGATCAATATGGTCGCAGTGCTAAAGGGCTACTCCTTAACCCTTTACAACCATTAACCATTAACCAACCATTATAACTTCTAGTATCACACGGACGGATGGAGATTTATGCTTAACCTATAAGCCACATGGTTGTTGTCCGAACTGTCTTCTGAGGTCGAATACCAAGGATAATCCTAGATGGTAAGATGACTTGGAAGACGCATGTCGCGCAGAAGGTCTCTCGAATACTAAAAACCTTCTGGCTGTGTAAGAGAACCTTTGGCAAGATATGGGGTCTGAGACCAGCGATAGTACACTGGTTGTACATCACCCTGATTAGACCCATTATTACATACACCTCTGTAGTCTGGTGGAAGGCTACTATGATTAGTTGCTGAGTAAAACCCCTAACCAGACTAGAGAGAAGTGTGTGCTTGGGTATTACAGGTGCTATGAGTACGACATCTGGCGATGCTCTTAATGCCATTCTGAACTTATAACTTCTAGACCTGCAAATTTGAAAGGAAGCGGTGAAGGCGGCGTACAGGCTCAAGTTAAACGGAGTCAGGGGAAACGAGGAAAGCACTAGCCACTTCAAATATGCCACCAGTTGCCGAAGCGGCGACAATTGTTATCGATGCCAGCGGACTATCGGGTGCCTTAGGGTGATAGAGATCAATGGTTAAGTCCAGAGAACCTATTAACGGGATTTCAGCACACTTTCTACACCGACGGATCCAAAACCAGTGATGGTAGCGGTACTTAAATGAAGACCTTAGGTACTCCACACTTAGATTTATGTCTGCAAACCTCTCTTCTTTGCCGGCGTGCATTTCGTTTAGTTTTTTCTTTGACGCGTCTCTTTACATTCTTAATAATAGTTGTCGATAGTACAGAAAACACAGGGTTGTATGGGAAAAAGTATGGTTATTATCTAAGATTATTTTATAATCTTGGATTTCAGGAGAGAAATTTTGTATGAATAATCGAGAAAGCAGAGAATCTAATTATATGTGAACCAATTATACTGTTTTTTTGAAGATTATCGTTATATGAGAAGTGGGCGTGGCTATTGACTGATTCCTCCAATTTTCAATATCAGCCTACATTGGACAAAGTGTACAAAGTTTCTTTCGGTTAAGAATAGTTTAATCAACTCCTCTCTACATTCTGAGCATTTTGGTATACCCTCATTTCTATATAATATCTCGATGTCTATACATCTCAAATTACTGGGATGTAATTTATTTATAACAGAAAAAAAGTAGTTTTTCTTTCTTTTTAAAAAATTTGTTTCACCCTCTTGCAAGAACGGATCTGTGTGGGAGCTTTGTGCACTGAAGGCTCTCGTGATGCTCTGGGGTGTAAAAAATTTACAATTTCAAAGGAAATTCTAAAAGATAACTACTTGCAATCTGTATCGCATTTGCATATGTATGTATGTATCTCTTAAAAAACAAAATAAAAGTGAGCGCCCCCTCTAGCATTTTTCTGCACCGACTGGTTGAGCACTACATTAAACGTAGCTGTAGTAATCAGTTATGATAAAAACAAACAAGTGAAGGCAACGTAATAAACACAAAAATGCACGGCAAAACAAACGAAAATTACAGAAATGAATGACGGCAAAAATGCTGTAAACAAACAACTTTTAAAATATTTTAACATTCATGATGACTGGGTGCCGCGGCCACCTCAACAAAGCGATTGTATGAATAATACATACAAACATGCACACCTATGGGTATGTATGTATATGTATTACATGCAAAAAATGTGTTGTCTATGTGCATGCGTATGTATGTGTGTAATGCATAGATGTACACACAAACACAAGTATGTATGTAGTCAGTCTGCAGACGCGTAAATATGCGGTTAAGCAAAGAGAGAAAGTTGGCAGAATCTGGTAGTTTTGTGGCTGCAAACAACAATAAACCAAACAATGCCTAACAAAGGCCAAGAAAGCTCACAATTTGGCTCTTTTGTTTTAGGGTTTTCAAGTGATAGTTGCTTCGCTCTGGCTCTTGCGCCATGATTTTTCACTCTTTTTATTGCTATTTCAGCTTCAATTGCCTTGTACGCATTGCTTTCGGACAAAATACAGTTATTTTTCCCGCTACTCAATCAAAAAAGAAACACTCATGAAAAGTAATTCATAAACCGAAGTCTAAAAATAAAAAATAACCGGTAAAGAAATGTCTAAATTTAGACGAAACCGTACTTTATGTCGGGTGTGTTTTTACGAGTTTGAGAACTTAAAATGATAAAAAAAAAGCAGAAAAGATTTTGGAATGCATTTTTTTTTTTTGTAATTACAATATGGTAGATAATTTCACGGCATTTATTTTTTTAAAATGGTATCGGGCATATGCCCACCGCAGCTAAGAGTTCCATGGTCCATTCGATCAGTCCACTTTTGACTTTTTTTTCAATACAACTGGCCGTTTAGTCGCATAGTCAGTGGGGGCTTAAATATTGGCCTCCAATGCTTCAAAAGTTGCTGGTTTGTCGACATAAACCAATTAGTTAGCATTTCTTATAAAAGGTAATCCAGAGGATGAATAGGACAACTTTTAGAAAGAAAACTGCCACCAAATTGATTTTGCAATAAATTGCTTGTTAAGCGCGCTGTGTGGTAAGTTGCGCCGTCTTATTTAAACTTAATGTCATCGATGTTTAATTCACTAATTTTTGGAAACAATTAGCTCGATAGCGCTCGCCATTGATCGCACCGGCAGCTCCTTCCTCATTTCGAAAGAAATAAAGACCGATGATGCCGCCAATGCTCTTTGAACTTCGCAAGCAGATTTATTTTATTTATTTTCAAAGAAAATTTCCACAACTCGGAAGCGTTGTTTTGGCGGTAAAAGTTTCATGATGACTTGCAAAACTTTACTGAACAAAAATCTCAACACAGTTTGCCATTATCAGCTGTCAAACCATAATCACCGATATCGATAGTTCTCATGCAGCTAAAAAAACACCCGATACATGCATACGAGCACACTCATACATACACGTGCTTATATACTTACTTTTAATGAAGTGTCATAGTTGTAGTTATTTAGAGCATATTTTTTACACTGAGGTTGCTGGAAATATCGCACAAAATTTATGAAATCGGAGTATTATTGCTTTATTAACCTTAGAAATCGAGTGGCACTATAAATGCAATGTATGCAGCAAAGGCGGCCGGGTTTCATAAAAAGCCACACCCGTTTTCAAAAATTCTTAAAACTATTTTTCTTAATTTCTTTCTATTGTATCTTTCCGCTTAAGAATATCTCACACAAATTATCGAAATGCAATTTTTTGCGCTTTTGAAATATTTATTTACTGGTTAATAACTAATTTAGCCTATTTTAAATATCACATTTACGACAACGTAAATACATATATACAGTTTGTCAAGAAAATGTTTTGACATATGAAAATATTCAAGTTATCTGCACTTTTTTAATTAAAACCATTGCTGCTGACTGAATGAGGATATCCAACTTTGAAAGTTATTTCATTATCTTTCATAGTTGCCTGTACTTCGTACGGTAAACTTTTTGAATCCACTTAAGCAGGCAAAAACAAGAATACAAAAACAAACCAAATGCTTCTCTCAGCTGTCAAAAAAAGTGTTTTTTCCATCGTTCCATTTTTTGGCGTCATTTGTTATGATGAGTTGTTACAAACGCATTAGTCATACGTCAGTGATAAAGTGATCGTAAGAATGATTTGTTGATCAAAATATCAAATCATACGTAAGCTATAAAGAACGCAAAAATGCGTGAAAAACGAAGGCAATTTGAGGTGACTCAGTCGATCTATTATTACTATACAAGAGGAAAAAGCGAAAAGCAGACGCAAACCCGCAGATTTCTACAAGATTAGTGTGACGTCGAAGTTTCTCATGAAAAGTCCACCAAGTTTTGCAAAAGCACAATTGCGCTCTCCACAGCATATTGAAAGGCGCTTCTCTTTCGCTGAAGAGTGCCTAGCTCAAGCACATGGCTTCATTGTTAAAAACAAACCTTAATTTAAGTTCTAACAAGACAATGAACCAAAACATAGAAAGCCGAAGCACATGGAAAAAGTAGGCATCTCAGACAGTGCACTCTGCCCAGCATGTGGCGTCTGCCTCGCCTTCGCTCGAATCAGGTTTGGCGACCTCCTTGGCACCACAAGATCCCCTCAGATTTCTTCGGAGATCGGCTAGACTTAAAGAGAATTAAAAGGGAACCAATGGACTTAATGTTGTCTGAGTGCTGTACTTGCTAGTTGCCCCGACAAAAAAAAATCCAATAGAAAATTTGTGAGCATATTTGAGGAAAAAGTTGCAAAAAACATTCAAAATGTCGAGAAGAGCTCAAAAACGAATGGCACGAGATACCCCAGGACTATAATGCTCAACAATTCATTTATTCTATAAGAAGCAGACTACAAAGTGTTACAGACGCACGGGGTTGGTTGGTTGGTGGATTGGTTAAAGAAGTGATTCATCCAGAATTCAACTAGCGCTTCCGCACCATTTTGTTGCCACATCCTCGCTACCAACTGGTTTAACAGTTATTTAGAGCATGACTGTATCCAGTCTGTGCGGTTTAAGAACCTTATTATGCTGCTGACTTTGAAGCCAGACAGTTGTTCGAGACTCACGAACAGTGTTTTGCCTTGGGTTGACATTCTTTCCCCCATAAAGCAGGGCATTCAGAGAGGAAATGGAAAATTGTTGTGTGTTGTGAGGGATGCCAATTTTGGCTACTTCTTCCCCGATAGTCCAAAAGACAGTTATAACTGCCGTGAGTCTCTAGTTAAAAGTTATTCATGGCAGATCCCCCTCCAGTTCGTTCGCTTTTTCGTTTCCTTCAATGTTCCGATTTTTCGGGACCCAGATTAAGGTAACTTCATGGTTTACACTCAACTCCGTTCGCAGTTTTGGGGATACAGCCTTGTTTGTGGCCGATTTCCCATTACTTGATGGGTGCAAAATAGAAGACTACTACTCCTGTCTCTCATCACTAAACACACACACAAGCACACACGAGTATAAAATAGAAATGTCTTTTCTGCAAAGATCACACAGTTTCTGCGCTGCCCAACTGGAAATCAATTACGAAATAAAGTAACGATTTGGAATGGGAAATGGCGAAGAAGGAGCGATTAGCAGTTTGCGTGCTAATTGACGGAAGCGGACGCTGCTGCTGTTGCTGTTGCATTTGTTAGTGAATATTGTGATTAAGAGTTAACGGCGAGTATTTGTAGGAAATGTAAACAGGGCAAAAGGAATGTCACTCTAAACACATGCATACATGCGTACGTACATACACGTATCTGTGTGAATAAGCGATACTGAGTGTGAGGCGCGGCAACTCTTAACATTGAACAGTTCCTTGCTTTTATTGATGCTAATACTTATTGGATTAGATTTCACACATCAGCAGTACTTAGCCAAGTGAGATACTAAAAATGGTTTGAGTGAATGACATACATACGTACATCCATGATTTTCCAATATATTTTAAACATTCTCTTTTTTCCACTAACCTATGCGCTAATGCTACACAAATGTCCACTTTTGAGCAGGAAATCCTCCTCCGTACAAGGTAGGAGATAGATAAACCAATTCACTTAGATCGTTGTCGATCCATTGTAACACCACTGTAGCGGTTTATCTGCTACTCCTCGTTAAACGATTTTGTTTTAAGTGCAAGTCCATTGCTCTGCCTGGCACTTATATTCCTAAGGTCATCATGATCATTCAAGAACGACAAGCTAATGCTATTTGTACCACGAAGTTTGTAGGTTGAGGGGGGTATACCTACAATCTCCCTACCAAGAGGAAGGCGAGTGGTAGTGCCCCATCTCGCTAGTTTGCCTGCCTTGCAAGTCCTTGGTATGTCACTATGCCCGGGCACTCATATGAAATGGATGCGGAAATATTCCGCCATCTCGTCAAGAGATCTCCGACTTTTGCGAGCAATGATGGAATTAGTAACAACTCCACCTAGAGATTAAATCGCCGCTTGGCTATCGGAGTAAATATAGACTTCTCTACAGAACTCCAGCCAGAAATACACTACAGTGATGATGAAGATGTTTGGAAACGCTTACTTTTGGCTTCTTACAGTAAACACCAAAGCCAACTTTATCGTAGGCAGCCCTCTCACGTCTAGCTGGAATTCTAGTACCAAATAACCTATTAGAGTATAGTTCATTCAAACAATAGTCAACAGCATTGGTTGGATCCAGACCGAGTGTTATGGCCGAGTGTCCAGCACCTAAATCGCGCCATTGACTAGTTGCGGTAAGCCGAGCAACAAGTTTACCTGCATTCTGTTTACCAACTAAATCTACTGGAGGTAAAACAAAGAGTAGTCAAAACATCAGAAGGTGTGGTTCTAATAGCGTCACACGTTGAACCTTTTGAAGCCTACTTCTCTAGCCGTATCTATAGGACAGCCAGTGAGTGTTCTTCCCAGAAAGACCCCACCTGCTTCTTATGGCCATTTTGCACGAAAATAGAGCCACAGTAGCTTTTCTTACTCTGTCCTCTACATTCATGCTCCAATTTAGTTTCTTATCGAGAATTAGACCTAAATATTTGGCGCTATCTCTTACTTCTAGCTTTAAACCATTTAATGTTGGCTTCACAAGTTGTAGAATCTTGCATTTTACTCGAAAACATCACTAATTCTGCTTTCTGGGGTTCCCTCCCAGACCGCTATTTAGAATCCATCTAAACAGTTTATGCAGAGCGGTCTGCATTAGATTGCTTAGAGGTGAACGATATTTACCACATGTGGCAATCATCTACGTAAGCAATTACATTACAACCCCGACCATCGAGCATCAAAAGCAGATCGTTGACGGTCAGGTTCCAGAGAAGAGATGAAAGAACACCTGCTTGAAGAGTTCCTCTGAAAACTGTGCGAGCAGTGCAAGATGCGCCTAATTTAGAATTTACTCTCCGACTAATTAGTAGTCTAACTGGCACATCAAACCGAGAGTGTGGAGAGATACTATTAAGTGCTCCTTCGATGGCTAGGAAGGCTGCCAGAGTATATTTTTTTAACAGAGAACGATTTTTCGGCAGTACCCACAAGTGAGCGCCGGACAGTATCGGTTGACCTAGCCTTGTTGCAAGCATGTGGAGCTGACGAGAAGTTACCACTGTTCAAGCAATATTTTATTTGAAGATCAATCAAGGATCGATTCCAGAGTTTTTAAAAGGAGCGATGTCAAGCTGATTGGTCTAAAGTCCTCCGGAAGGACATGAGAAATCCTCCCTGCTTTGGGAATGAAAACTACATTGGTTTCTTTCCGCTTAACAGGGATATATGACACCCTTCGGCAACTTTAAAAAACGACCAAAAGCCATGGTATCGCCGGATCCAGCATTCGCCGTACACAGTTGACTAAAATAAAAAATATCCATTTGCTTAACCAACAATAGCAGTAGCTTGGCCGAACGTCTTACACTACCACCATTACTTGGTAAAGTATTTTTAGACCCAACGATTAAATGATGTCGTGATAACGATATTCACGGCTATGCTAACAACTTGAGTATTACAAGGATGGATCTTCCCTCTGCATCCCCTGCTTAAAGCAACGATATTTTCCATCCCCGTAATATAAAT